>JAFMOD010000205.1:1374662-1400239 GCA_019802435.1 Corydoras maculifer
AACATGGATCAAGTTAATTGAATTCTCCAAATTGCCCCGTTTAGAGTGTGTCTGTGTGAGTGAGTGTGTGCCCAGCGATGGATTGGCGCCCTGTCCTGGGTCTATCTGCCCAGCGCCCGAGATGTTCTCCCCTGGATGGGCATGGGGAACCCCACCGCGACCCTAATAGAGGATAAGCGGAAGATAATGAATGAATGAATATATATATATATATATATATGTTCAGTGTTCTGTTCGTTTCTAAAGCCAGTCTGCCCCACACCATTCCTCCAGATACTTTAGATTCAGACTGAAGGGTCCAGATTTTCGGATGAAGGAAGGGAGATCGCCATGGCAACACTTGGTTCCTTGGATCAGTAAAGATCTATGTCATTACTCTGAGCTGTGCTTTGAGTTGCTGTTAGGGCGTGGTAGCTCAGTGGGCTGTCAATCTGAAGGTTGGGGGTTCAAATCCCAGGTCCACTGAAGTTACCACTGTGGGTCCTTGAGCAAGACCCTTAACCCTCATTGCTCTAGGGATGCTGTGATTAACCCTGTGCTCACCTTGTAAGTCGCTTTGGATAAAAGCGTCTGCTAAACGACCAAAAGTTGTTCTGTTGAGGTATCTCACCATGGTTCCCAAGGTTCTTGGCTGATGGAATGCAATGGAGTCTATGAATACAGCTGATTATGGAGCAATGGAAAGAAATCCACATCATCAGAGAAACTGCACCTGCTCAACAGCAGACATGATGTACCTTACGGGATATCTTTGTGTCTTTTGGCGGTGGTTCCTCGTGCTTAAGGAACCAGTCTTGTGAGCTGAAGTTTCCGGGTTCGGCTCCAGGTGAATGATGGGTAGCGGAAGATCATCTGGGGACTTGTCACCTAGTACATGATGCCCTCGGTGGTTTTGGACATACTACACATTCTCACCTGCGGCTTTGCCATGATGTAGCAGGCGGGTAAGACATTTCGGATGCAGACCCCGGTTCTGGGTCCTCAGGCGCCTAGAACAGCACTTGTCTCTTCGTATTACCATATATTAATATTTCATCTTCCTTCGTCTGCTCCATCCTGATGAAAATCATGATGGGTCAGGCTGAGCCACATCCCTGCCTGTCAATCACACCTCCACTCACCCACACACCTCCACCCACAGAGAGAGTCAGGAGTCACCGGGACACTTACTGACATGATTCTGGAGGTTAAGTAGAAGTTTGAGGGTCAGGATGGAACACCGGTATTCAAGATGGAAAGGTTCCGACCCTACACTTACCCCCGTGTCTGCTCGAACCCTGACCAGGGTGGAATGTTCTGGAGTTTTGACACCTGCTGAAGACAAACAGACCAACAGGTTCTGACGGTCAGTGGTTAAGTTTATTGAAAAGCTTTGAACAGACTACACTGCAATACAGAAATCACACGTCAGCACGGGGTTCAGCTCGAATATCTTCAGACAGACAGGTCACGTGTCACTGTGAGCCAGAAATCCACGTGGACGTGGCACGCCCACTTTAGAGGAAACGGTGCAGAGGTCACAGGATGGTTTCAATGAAATTCTTATTATTTTAAAAAAACACTCAGGGTCGAACTGTTGGTTTATAATTCCAACAAAACATCTCGATCCGCAGTTACAGTCGATCTCAAATGAAGGAACTCGAAACTACAACCGGAGTCTTGAATATGGTATGGACGATGCTGCCCTCCATCGTCCAGATGCGGTAACTACACTGAGAGGTCACCCCGGGGATGGTGTTTGAGTTTGTTTGATGTTATATCTTGTTATTGACTTTTCATCGATGAGTTATTGATATAAAAACGAGACAATAAAGGACATGAATGAAGTGGACTTCTCAAAGTCTTCGGTTTCGTTTGTCTCTCAGATTTTGTGCTAAAATCACCAAACTGTACAGAACGGTGGGACACGGCAAAGTCGCTTGTGCTTTTTGAGAACGGACAGAGTCCCAGCAGCAGGAGGTCCAATCCATTCTGCTCCATAGAATCCCGTTTAAACACACACACACACACACACACACACACACACACACACACACACACACACACACACACACACACACACACACACACACCTTTCAATCCTTTAATTCACACCCATACATACACACACACACACACACATCCTGCACTTTACATTCCAAATCTCACACACACACTCTCACACACACACACACACCTTCATCCTTTAATCCACACCTATACATTCACACACACACACACACACACACACACACACACACACACACACACACATCCTGCACTACATCATATACATTCCAAATCACACACTCACACACACACACATCCTGCACAATCTATGCCATCAACAACACATTTCAAATCACACACACACACCCCACACATCCTGCACAATATACCCATACACCCAAAATCACACCCACCCTTTAATATCCACACCCCATTCACCCAAAATCACACACACACACACTCACACACCCTGCACAATCTACATCATATACATTCCAAATCACACACTCTATACAGACACACTCACACACACAAAATTTGGTAGACATTCCAAATCACACACACACACACACACACGTCGCACAATCCACATGATACACACTCCAAATCCCACACATCCCCCCCACAAACATACACAAACACACTTTGATAAGAATACGTATAAAGTTAATTATTACTTCACTTTACTTTATTGTAGTAACTACACTGCCCTCTGCTGACCTGTAGCTGAACTACTTTTACAAACCTGATGACTCTGCTTCTGTACAGAGCGTTGGCTCTGCTCCTTCACACTCTGCTCGGCCTTTTAATCTCTAATCTAAGCTTTAACATTAAAGATTTCCTCCGCCCTCCGTCGAAGACGCCGACGTACAGTGATCGCACATCTGCGGTGTTGCCAGCACACCGCTGAGCTGATATTAAAACAGGACGGAAGGTTGGTGGCGAGAGGAAAACGTCCCCTCTGTACATAACAGTTTTAAATTCCCCTCAGCAGTTTCCTCGCCAGAAAACACGGCACTCACGGCTCATATTACCCTTCAGAGCGCCTTTAGAACCCGTGACCTCTGTCCATGAGCCGGACTCTCACTTCGTTTAGAAAGACTGATAAATATTTTGCACAAACGGACGGTTGCAACAGGAAGTGGTCTGCTTCTCGACCACATTAGTAACAAGACACCACGTCACAGTTTAATATCCTTATTATTATTATTATTATTATTATTAAAGAGCAAATGTACACCAACATGAGGTTTTAGTTTTCCCATCCATCCATCCGGCTGCGTCCTGTGCCTAAGACGAGGTTTACACCTAGTTCTCCCTAACCTACGCTAAAGAACATGCCAAAGCGCTCTGCATGGTCGAGCACGATGACCACGCAGCCTATCCCGGTGACGGTACGAGGACAGAGTGGCTCAACCCTGCACCGGAAGTCTTCTAAACAAACACACGATATTCAGTAATATTAAAGTCGCCGTTGTTTTTTTTTTTAACCAAGGCTGTCGACCACCACGTCCTTCCACGTTTCATCATGGAGAGCCATGCGGTCGGGTATCCCATCCGTCATTAGAACTGCTGTGGTATATATACAGTGGTTATTTACAGTTTATACATACAGTACATTTTATAGATGGTCTTACTAAAAGATCGATAGCCCCTTGTCCCCATGAGAGAAGATTCAAGAACCTGATTTTCTCAAAGTATAAAAATATAATAAGCCTTCAGGAGAACGTCCGCCGGAGTCCGGCTGGCTGACTGACCGACTGATTTGCGAGTTGCGGGTGGTGAGAATGGCACGACGAAGGACGCTGTACAAATATAGATGCCACAACGGTGCCGGAACCGAGGAGACAGACGACTTTTGGCACTTTTGATTCGGACGGTACCACAGTGGCGCATGCCATTCGACGAGGACTGCAAGGACAACATGGACTGGATTCTTCAGCCATCGCTGGTTTGGCCTAAAACGATGGGTTCCAGTTGATGGAGTCACAGTTGAGTTGATTGAATTCAGAACCTCTGTGGACAGGACAGGTGGAGCACCCGGATTGATTGTCCCCACCCCCCCACCCCGCCCGTCTCTCGCGCGCGGGACGCGGCTCCGTCAGACAGCTTCGGCTGAGGTGTCGGTGGAGACCGACATGGTCACTTTGGCTATTTTCACAGTGGTCTTGACGCAACTCTCGGCCGCCCGCTTGGCGTGGATCTGCAGGTTGCGGTTCGGGCAGTCCGACTCCAGGCTGTTATCCAGCTGTTGAGTGTTACTGGTGCTTCGGCAGCTCTGGCAGGTGGAGAGGAAGGCCCGGCGCAGGTCCTTACTCCGCAGGGCGTAGATGATGGGGTTGACCGTGGAGTTGAACAGGCAGAGCATGGTGCAGAAGGCGAAGACGGTCTTGATGTCGTCGTTCATCTTCCAGAAGAGATCGTACACCATGATGGCCAAGACGGGGCCCCAGCAGATCACAAGCACGGCCAGAATCAGGACCAGCGTCTTGGCCAGGCGGATGTCCATCCGCGCCTGCTCGGGACGCGTGGTCTGGACCTTGGTGCCGTCGGTGGAGTAGACCACCAGGCTCTTCTGAGAGGTGCGGCTGAGCATCCGGACGGCGTGGTGGTGGGCTTTCCACAGAATGTACATGTAGGCGTAGATGATGAAGATCAACAGGACGCTGGTCACGCCGATCCAGAACATCAGGTACGTCTCGTCAATGAGCGGAAAGATGTCCGAACACACGGTATTCAAGTGCCTGCAGTTCCAGCCCAGGAGCGGCAGCACCGCGATGATGATGGAGATGGCCCACATCATGCAGAACGCGATCACCGCCTTGGTGCGAGTGACGATGCGCCTGTAGGCCAGCGGGCGGTGGATAGAGATGTAGCGGTCGATGGCCGTGAGGAACAGGCTGCCGACCGAGGCGGTGAAGGAGGCGGTGACGCCACCCAGCTTGAAGAGGAAAATGTTTAGACTGTCCTTGCGGTGGAAGATATGGAAGTCCAAGAAACTGTAGACGAAGATGACGCTGCCGAGCAGGTCGGCCACGGCCAGACTCCCGATGAAGTGGTAGGACGGCCGGCAACGCAGAGTGCGCGAGTGCAAGATCACGCAGAGCACCACCAGGTTCTCCAGAACCGTGAAGGTTCCCAGCGTGAGGGACATGACCGCCACGGCCAGCTGCTGGCTCGGGGTCAGGATCATGAAGCACTCCATGTCCATGAAGTTCTCGCCGCACTTCACGTTGCCCCCGTCTTCCGCAAAGCTCTGGTTCCCGGGCAGTTCCGTAGCATTGCCTAGAAAGTTGGGAAGTCCTTTGAAGATCAGCTCCTCCTCCGGACCCACTTTTTCCGGGAAGGTGCTGCGGAAGGCGGACGGGGGCTTCTGAAACGTGAAGCCGCCCTTGATGAAATCAGCGTTGATCGTGGGATCGTCGTAGCTGGCATCGTTGGACCCGAGGTACTGCAGCCCCGAGGTGATGGTCCTGAAGGTGGTGTCTGCCACGCCGTCCAGAACGGACTTCATGTCGGCGTCCGGCGGTGGAAGGTTACGGTGAGAAAATGTGCCGCACCAAATCTGAATGGAGAAAACGTTAGAAACATTCAGTTTGAGTCGGCCAGCCAACCAACACCCACCTACACCGCACAGTCCCGACGCCACGGCGTGGCGCATCACTACCAATCAAACTGAACCCGTAAATTATAGACGAACGTATAACACAAGGTCTTTAATACGCTACTTATAATAAAACAGGATGATATCCAGCCGCATTTTAACTAATTAAATGTGGGATTCATCGTAAACGGGCGTAGCGCATTAAGGGGGTCGCTCCCGGTCTGAAAGGACCTCACGGGGTCGTCACACAGGGGAATGGCTGCTTAGCAGCTGTTAGGCAAATGAGATGCAGTCTGCGAAATGCAGTCAGATTACCGATTCATCTCATGTTTGGCTCACCGCAATCACAGTGACTACTCATTTACAGTCTCATGCAAAAGTTTCGGCACCCCTGGGCTGTCTAATTTATTTTGTGATAATAAAACCAACATTAAATATTAAAAAATTCATATTCAACTTTTAATTTTACTGAATAACAATAATAATAATAATAATAATAAGTCTACACAGAAAACAAAGGCAGCCAAGAAGGGATCCCTCTAAGTGATTTTTTATTTATTTTTCGGGATCCTATATTTACATATTTGGATTTTTAAAGTCGAATTAAAAACCCTATGAGAGACATTAGAGTAATTTGTACCTGTTGACAGAATTTATACCTGTTGAAGACTCCCTTCATTTTCTTTCCGTGCAGAAAAGTATCGGCGCGTTAATTTTATCTATTTTATAATTCAGTTTGTCATTTTGAATTTGGCATTTTCAACTGCAGCTCGGTTGGAGACCGATAAGAATCGTATCAGTCAGCCATCACAGCAAGGCTTTAAACGAAAACTGACGGGATCTTTAAGAATTCTGCTCGTCAAGCTGGTGAGTTACGCTCTAGCGGGAAATTGTCCACAAGAGGGCGTAGTCTGACCAAACGATTTTACCCGTCCTCGGGAATAAAGCGGATTATAAAACGCGGTTTAAATCATAGACCACATATTAAAAAAACAAAAGGTGATAAATTAAACAAAAGATTGTTTGAAGTGTTTGCACCGAAATGTGTTTTTTTTATTGTTAACGATTATAGGAAAAAAGGGTTTTGTTATTTCGTTTTCTTAAAAAAAACATATAGTACAATTTGAAAATATGTTTGAAGATATATATATATATATATATATATATATATATATATATATATATATATATATATATATATATATGTGTGTGTGTGTGTATACCAAATGTATATACTGTACGTAGATTTATAAATTATTATATATATTTATAATAGCAAAGATGTTGCTTAAAATGACGTCCGCAGCAAAATACAAAACAAAACATTTAATTTCAAAGAAAAATAAAGTATATATATATGTTTTATTCTCTTTATTTATGGATTACAATATCTATATCTATCTATCTATCTATCTATCTATCTATCTATCTATCTATCTATCTATCTATCTATCTATCTATCTATATACATTTCAAACATTTAAAGCAACCTCTTTATTTGATTTATATTTATATATATATATATATATATATATATATATATATTTATATATATATATATATATATATATATATATATATATATATATATATATATATATAAACAGTATATAAAACAAAATACAGCTAAACACAAAATAAAATTTTAAAGAAAGATAAAGTGTATTGTATATGTGTATATGTTACCTTCACATAGTTCCTCGGATGTGCTCGGTGTTTTCCTCTCAGTCGTGTCCTCAGATTAATCCGCTCAGTCGAGTTGCGGCTCCGGCATCGCAGCGGCGGCAGAACGCGGGTGATGCGCGCGGCTGCAGGGCTCTGATGACGTCCTCATGGTGCAGAATGGACTTTGATTTTCGGCGCGTCGAGCGGGTTGCGCTGTCCGTAACACAGTGAGACAGACGCGCGCGCTCTCCGTATATTTATAACGCCTCGGAGAAGTGCGCCAAGTCACGTGACCGCCGACGCGCACCGCAACAAGTGCGGCGGTGAGAGGAGCGGCAGCTGCGCGGCGGGCGGGCGGGCGGACGGACAGCGCGCATGGGACAGCGTGCAGGGGACAGCCGGGCTCCGTCCCCACATCAGTGTCCTGAACTCGTGGCGTGGACCTGAAGTCCGTGGACAAAAGAATTTGGACACCCTTTTTGATTTGAATCTTTTAGAACCGACTCCTTAGTGCAGAGGGGAATAATAATCTCGTAGAATACAACGGGATTACGACTTCTGTTCTAAATGTTTTAATAATCCCAACAATCAACATCAATCCGGACACGTCCTCCCGAAATAATGGAATTAAGAAATATAATTATATATTTTAATTGTGTAAAATAATTATTGGGTGGCATGGTGTCTTAGTGGTTAGCATGTTCTCCTCTCAGCACTAGATATTCCAGTTCGAATCCCAATCTGGGTGGATTTCCATGTTCTCCCCGTGTCGACGTGGGTTTCCTCCGGGTTCTCCGGTTTCCTCCCACAGTCCAAAAACATTGATCAATGTCAATTGAATTCTCCAAATTGCCCCATATAGAGTGTGTCTGTGTGAGTGAGTGTGTGCCCAGTGATAGATTGGCGTCCTGTCCTGGGTGTATCTGCCCAGCACCCGAAACGTTCTCCCCTGGATGGGCATGGGGAACCCCCCCCCCCACACACACACACACAACCCTAATAGAGGATAAAGCAGAAGATAATGGATGGATGGAATTATAAAAACCAACACAAAACCAGGAAATGTTGGAATATTTCAGCCAATCATTGTATTAATATTTAAATATAGTTCGTTTGGAATAATAAACTTTTGCCTAATGAGGAACCCTGGTGTGGGGTAAGTGGGGGGGGGGCTCTGTGGGCTCAAAGGCAGGTCATATTGGATTAGACTGATGGTGTTTGTGACCTTATGCTTTCTCTTTATTCCACTGCCCACCTGTTCCAGACCCCCCCACCTCATTATGTTCTCCAAAGAGAGAGAGAGAGAGAGAGAGAGAGAGAGAGAGAGAAAGAGAGAGAGAGAGAGAGAGAGAGAGAGGAGATCAGGGCTGACCGTTGTGGATGGATCCTTACACCTAATGACAGCAGTGTGAGACAGAACCTGAGTTCTAATGAAGCTCTAAAACAACTTAATAAAACAGAAAGAACCCCAAAGCAGCGCGTACACGGAACCCAGAACCATCAGCAGCCGACCTGCCCACCACCGCACACCGCAGAGAACCCCTCAGACGCCTACGAAGATCCATTAGTCAGTTTTAAAGAACACATCACAGTGGGGGGTCATGCTGACGCTTTTATTTAAAATGACATTTACCCTGACTTGATGGTCGGGGTCAGAACACAGGGCCAGCCATGACTCAGAACCCCTGGAGTGATGGGGGGTCAGGGGTCTTGCTCAGGGGCCCATATAGGCAACGTTTTCGGTGAACTTTGGGTTTGAACCCCTGAGCCGCCACCCGATGATGAGGGGCAATGATTTAACATAAAGAAGAATCTCAGGGGCGGCACGGCACGGTGGCTTAGTGGTTTAGCATGTTCTCTCAGCGCTAGTGATTCCCGGTTCGAATCCCAATCTGGGTGGAGTTTCCATGTTCTCCCTGTGTCTGCGTGGGTTTCCTTCGGGTTCTCCGGTTTCCTCCCACAGTCCAAAACCATGGATCAAGGTCAATTGAGTTCTCCAAATTGCCCCATATAGAGTGTGTGTGTGTGTGTGTGTGAGTGAGTCCAGTGATAGATTGCCCCCCTGTCCTGGGTGTATCTGCCCAACGTTCTCCCCTGGATTGGCATGGGGACCCCCCCCCCCGCGACCCTAATAGAGGATAAAGCGGAAGATAATGGATGGATGGATGGATGAAAGAATCTCAGGGGGTCTAGGTTCGAATCCTGATTGGATTGGGGTGGGGTTGGCATGTTCTCCCTGTGTTCGTGTGGTTTTTATCAAAGAACAGGGATTGAAGGTGAGTTGACTGCTTTAAATTGCCCCTATATAGTGTGTGTGTGAGAAAGGTTGTGCTCTGCAATGGTTTGGCGTCCTGCCCTGGGTCCTGGGTGTATCTTCCCCATCGCCCGAAAAATGGCCCCTGGATGGGCATGGGGAACACACACACAGAGTTAACCTTTGCTTAGAGAACCTAATGAATCTGAATTCTTTTATCTATTGATGCAGAATGGACGCGCTCGCTGCAGAAGGGCTTAATTTGAGGCGGCCGACTGCGTTTTGAAGCATGGCTGTGCGCACGCTGGTTCTATTTCCCTCTCCTGACTAAATGAGGTTGGGAGCATCTGTGGGTGGCGGCGCGACGTTAGGTGAGGATGCACAGATCTCTCTCTCTTGTTCTTTCCCTGCTGGAAGATATGAATGTCAATGAGTCATGCAGTATGGACGTTAGTTGCCCCCGAGGGCCGTATAAGGTTCCGACGCATGCGGCGGTGCGCTGCTCAGCCTCCGAATTGATACGGGGAGGAGGATATTCACGGAGCCACAGCACAGAACACACCACACCAAACGGCAGAATCCGATCGAAGCCTGAATGCAAACACCTGCAGTGGTCGAAGGCCGGGATAGGCTGCAAGCAGATGAGGCGTCGCACAGCCAAGTGTGATTGTTTATTGCGCGTGTGGCGGGCGGACACTTTGCCAATCAGATGGCGTATCGTGACGCACGGCCAGCCCTCTGCCATCTGCGGTTCTCTGGTGGTACAGCTTGTTCTGCAGAGGATCCAAAACCCTCGGAACATGACTCGGAGACGCTCGCTCACGTCATCGGTGACCGGGACCGAGAACATGTGGACACTCCTGAATCTGCGCCAGTGGAACACTACAGCACAACTACAAAGTTCTGCATGGGTTCCGTGACCGAAGAATCTGATTGGAGAACCTTTTAGAGTTCTGGTATTAAAGCAATATAATATGAAAGGGGCATGGCATTATTGTAAATAAATCACATAATGCGGTGTTATTAGTCCTGACGTGTAGTGGAGTACAGTTCCACCAATAATACACAACCTCGAGAGTCTTATTACGTTTATAAGACGCTTACAAACAAACACACTATAATAAAAAAAAAACAAGGTTTGATTCTGAAATGTGTTAAAATCATGAATAATTTGGTCTTCCATGACGTAATCTAGTCCGGTTTTTAAAGTAAACGCTAATCGCTGAGTAACAGGATTTTGGTTTCGCCATTTAGTAGACAAATTACAGAGCACAGTTTACAAAAAACACACAACGGGGTTAGTGTTGATCAGTGTTTATATTCTACCCGTCCATTATCTTCCGCTTTATCCTCTATTAGGGTGGGGGGGGTTCCCCATGCCCATTCAGGGGTGAACGCTTCGGGCGCTGGGCAGACACACCCAGTACAGGGCGCCAATCTATCACTGGGCACACACTCACTCACACAGACACACTCTATATGGGGCAATTTGAAGAATTCAATTGACCTTGATCCATGTTCTTTGGACTGTGGGAGGAAACCGGACACGGGGAGAACATGCAAACTCCACCTGAGAGGCGAACGTGCTATTTTATGATTTAAAATACTGTATTGTGTATCAAAGTGTGATACGAATGTGAAGCGCTCAGAGGGGTATGTTATTGTCGATGATGTCACGGCCGGACAAACAGCTCAGGCAATCAGATTTAAGGAGAGGAACACTCTGTTTTACAATGAAAGAAGGTGAGGTGAACTCACCAGCTGCTTTATCAGAGATTCGGGTGGTGGATGAGTCCCAGCCCTGCCGCCACACTAATGACTGAATCAGACCCGGGATACAGGTGGTTCAAACCATAGCATTGCCAAATCTACATCAAGCAACCCTGGATCCAAAATACCCCCCCCCCCCCCGTATCTGGTTAAATGACAACAGTTTTGCCAAAATGACAGAAGGACGTTAGATCCGGACATTTGAACGTCCTGTTGAAGCTAAATACGTCTCGATCACAGTCGATAATTCAACTGTTGTTGATCTGCCTTTGAAGTTATATACAATCCCCCTGCATCGGTACACCCACCGCCACCACCCCCACGGCTGTCGGGGGCGTGCTGCAGCTGCCGCATGCTTCCTCCATCGCATATGCAGCACAGGCGGCCTCCATTCGGCAACTGTGCATCCCTTTTTTTTTTCCCCGATGAGCCTCTGAAGCTCGCAGCCAGGCTGGTGCCACCTCGGGGTCATCAAAGATGCGTTACAGTGTGTGTGTGTGTGTGTGTGTGTGTGGTGTGTGTATGAATGTGTGTGTGAATGTGTGTGTGAGAGAGCCTCCATCCGAGGACTTTATGTTGAGTGTCAGCTGGTTTCAGCTCTGAAGGAACCACTTAACAGACAGAAGGACTCCCGATTCGCCTCCAAAAAACCAAACCACCGCCGTTTGGACAGACGCATGCTGCCAGCAGTCCACGTGGAAGAATGTGTTTGGCCGCACTGAGTCCTGAGTATCGCTCCCCATGTCCATCCAGGAGAGAACGTTTCGGGCGTTGGGCAGATACACCCAGGACAGGACGCCAATCCATAGCTGGACACACACACACACATACAGACCATCCATCCATCCATCCATTATCTTCCACCTTATCCTCTATTAGAACCCAGAGGAAACCTGCGCAGACACGGGGAGAACATGGAAACTCCACCCAGATGGGGATTCGAACCGGGAATCCCCAACACTGAGAGGAGAACATGCTAAACCACTACAACATCTTGCCACCCAGAATATGTTCATTTACCCATCCATCCTTGATCTTCCGCTTTATCCTCTATTAGAGTTGCGGGGGGGGGGGGTCCCCGTACCCATCCAGGGGAGAACGTTTCGGGCGCTGGGCGGATACACCCAGTGCAGAAAGCCAATCTATCGCTGGACACACACTCACTCACACCGACACACTCTATATGGGGCAATTTGGAGAATTCAATTGACCTTGATCCATGTTTTTGGACTGTGGGAGGAAACTGGAGAACCTGGAGCAAACCCACACGGACACGGGGAGAACATGCAAACTCCAGCCAGGAACCTAGGACACCATTCAATCTCCATCGGGAGATCCAGTCTGAAGTTCTCAATGAGATGTTCTTTTAGTTAAAAGGGAAAAAACTCTGACAGACAAACGACAAACGTGGAGACGTGGGGGTGGGGGTGGAACCTCAGTGGTGTGGTCGTTGAAGGTTGGGGGTTCGAACACCAGGTAACGCTTAATGCGCCAATGGACGCTGTAGACGACCTCAGCCATCAAGTGGGGATGAAGAAAATAGAAAGAAAATAAATAAGAAATGAAATTGGTTGCTCTGAATTTCTATCACACGAAGCAAACAACGACTCCAACCCCCCCTGACTGAACCCCGGGGCGACCCCAGGGTTCGGACTAACGAGGCTCTCAGCAGGCCATCCATCACCGGACCTCCCACCAGCATTCGCTCTCAGATCTACTACGTCTCTAATATCCTGAGCGCATTCGTCTCCGTCAGCGCTGTACGGAACGAACATCCACACGTGATCCGAACCGCCTTCCTCCTCCAGCTGTTTTAGAACCCCAGCCAGAGGTGGTACCTGGTACGGTTCATTAATTCTGTCCTTACATGGAGAGGGATGTGTGGTGTCCCGACACTGCGGCACGAAGGTCAATTGAATTCTCCAAATTGCCCCATATAGAATGTGTCTGTCTGTGTGAGTGAGTGAGTGTGTGCCCAGTGATAGATTGCCCCCTGTCCTGGGTGTATCTGCCCAGCGCCCGAAACGTTCTCCCCCCCGCGACCCTAGTAGAGGAAAAAGTGGAGGATAATGGATGGATGGAATCAGAAATAAACAGACAGGTGGCGTCTTTTTTTGTAGACTGCAGGGGGCAGCGTTCTGAATTAAGAATCAAAATCAAAGATTCAGTTTTAAAAGGTGAATCAGTTCAGAGATTCAGTTCTTTAAAATGAACCTGACCTCCTGCAGGCCGACCTTCACCCCAAAATGTGCTCGCTCACACTGTGAGGACCCGGCCGCGGTCCCCAGAAGGAGGAGACGTTCTCCCGGGGCGGTGTGTAAACTGGTTTTGGGGTTTGGAGAACACGTTCCATTCTGCTCGGAACATTCAGTACGGATTCAATACACACCGGAGCAAACAATGCACTCTCTCTCTCTCTCTCTCTCGTTCTATCATGGATGAGAAATGAGTTTACACAAATGAGATATAACACACACACACACATACACAAAAACCATAAACTGCTTAAAAAAATTAACAGTATATAGTTTTTTTCCCCAATGTTGTTATATACTGAATGTGCTAAATTGTCCCATATAGAGTGTGTGTGTGTGTGTGTGTGCCCAGCGATAGATTGCCCCGCTGTCCAGGGTGTATATATATATATAGGCGGCACGGTGGCTTAGTGGTTAGCACATTCGCCATCACCGCAAGATGTTGTAGTGGTTTAGCATGTTCTCCTCTCAGTGTTGGGGATTCCCGGTTCGAATCCCCATCTGGGTGGAGTTTTCATGTTCTCCCAGTGTCTGCGTGGGTTTCCTCCGGGTTCTCCGGTTTCCTCCCACAGTCCAAAAACATGGATCAAGTTAATTGCATTCTCAAAATTGCCCCATATAGAGTGTGTCTGTGTGAGTGAGTGTGTGCCCAGCGATCGATTGGCGCCCTGTCCTGGGTCTATCTGCCCAGCGCCCGAGACGTTCTCCCCTGAATGGGCATGGGGAACCCCACCGCGACCCTAATAGAGGATAAGCGGGAGATAATGAATGAATGAATATATATATATATATATATATATATATATATTCATTCATTCATTATCTTCCACTTTATCCTCTACTAGGGTCGTGGGGGAGGTGGGGGTTCCCAATGTTTCGGGAGCTGGGCAGATACACCCAGGACAGGGAGCAATCTATCACTGGGCACACAATCAATCACACAGACACACTCGCATACACACTCTATATGGGGAAATTTGGAGAACTCAATTGACTTGATCCATGTTTTCAGACTGGGTGGAAACCGGAGAACCCGGAGGAAACCCACGCAGACACAGGGAGAACATGGAAACTCCACCCAGATGGGGATTCGATATATATACTGTATATATATATATATATATATATATATATATATATATATATATATATAAAAAATATTTGCCTATTGTACTGCCTACCGCACAATAATAAGTACTCCACATGTAACGTGGGTTTCCTCCGGGTTCTCTGGTTTCCTCCCACAGCTCAAAAACACGGATTCAAGGTAAAAATTGAATGCTCTAAATTACCCCATATATACTGTGTATGTGTGTCTGTGAATGTGTGCCCAGTGATAGATTAGCGCCCTGTCCTGGGTGTAACTGCCCTGTGCCTGAAACATTCTTCCCTGGATGAGCATGTGGAACCCCCTCGCACCTTCCCTCACATCACCCCGCGACCCTAATATAGAATTTAATAGAAGGTAATGAATGAATGAATTCTGATAATTAAAATAAATTATAGAAAAATACAATGGACACAAAAAATAATCACCAGCTCATTTAATCTTAATCCCAGTCCTGAGAGTCTGTTCCAGTACGTGCTGCATGACGCGACTCTAATCTGAGGTTCTGTTCTTCGGGAGGAGAACTGAACTCTGTAATATTTCAGAACGCGGGTCAGTCTTATTCTCACGAACAAAAAAAAAATCTCTCCGTCTCACCCCAGATCGCCGTCTCTGCAGCAATCCTGAAGCCCTCTGATTCTTTTGATCTGCAGTACTCCTCCCCCCCCATCCATCCATCCCCCCACCCCCCCAACGGAGCTTATAACAAATGTACAAACACACTGTGTGTGGAACGTCATGTGCTGTGCTGTCATGGCAACCGGACCGCTGCAGATCAACTGTTGACACGCTTCCATCACTTCACAACCTGTCTGTCTGTCTCACTGGACCGTGAGACGCGTGTCTCACCACCTTATCACGCTCCACAGCCGCACACACACACACACACAGATTTGGGAGGCCTAGAAGCTGGTTAGTATTCAGCGTGAGCGCCGGGTGGCACGACTCGAACCAGGACAAGCCGGAAGCGCCAAGAAGTACAGCACGAGCCGCTGAAAAGAACCCCCCCCCCAAAGATCTCACGTCTACCTCACGTTCTTGTCCTCGTCCGCAGAATCAGCGGCCGCATTCATAAACAAAAAGTGTGGAGCAGAGGCGTCGTGAGGCGACCGGAGGTTTTCTTTAATTATTTCATCCATCCAAACATTATCTTCCGCCTCATCCTTAGCTAGGGTTGGGGAAGGTGGGGGGGTTCCCCATGCCCACCCAAGGGGAGAACGTTTCGGGCGCTGGGCAGTTACACCCGGGACAGGGCGCCGATCCGTCGCAGGGCTCACAGGTTTTTAAATAAAGCAGGTGTAATGTTACTCGGGTTCGAGTCCATCGCTGAACACGCTAAGGAACACCGGCATCATGTGATCGGACAGCTGACGCGTGAATCACTCGGACCCGATCTGATCTCCAAAACGCATCCGCGGCCCTCACGCTGCTGTCTCCTCCATCACCGGCGTTCACCCCCCCCCCCAGCTCCACACTCCTCCGGTTTGAGGTTTAATGATTGACACTGTGTTTTATTAAAGCAGTACGAGACCTGAGAATTATATTAGATTGAATGTAACCCCCCCACGAGCCCTCCACTTGATTAAAATAGGAATTATGAGATTTTAAAATGGAGCTGCAGCTCATTTGGATACTTGATAAGTAAGTGGCCCAAAAAAAGGGGACGTCTATCACGCTGAGATGGTGAGGGATGGGTGAGGGATTGGGTTTAGGACTGGGAGAGGGACAGAGTGAGGTATTGGGTGAGGGATGGGGTTTAGTTTTGGGTGAGGGACTGGTTGAGGGATGGGGTGTGGGTTTGGTAAAGGGGTAGGGTGAGGGACTGGGTGAGGGTTTGGGTGAGGGATTGGATTTAGGTTTGGGTGAGAAATTGGGTTTAGGTTTGGTTGAGGGATGGGGTGAGGGTTTAGGGTGAGGGACTGGGTGAGATATAGGGTGAGAAATGGGGTGTGGAATGGGGTGAGGAATGGTGTGAGGGTTTGGTTTAGGGATGGGGTGAGGGTTTGGGTAATTGATAGGGTGCTCCCTCACCAACACAGAGAGTCACAGCTCAGCGCTCGTACAAGGACGGAATGACAAAACCGATGCACCGCTCGCTCACTAATAGCCAGTTCCCGCTGAGCTTCCGAACCCGAGTGATTGAGGAGGTTCTAATAAGAAGGACAGGACAGTCAAGCCATTCATCCGTAAACCGTCTCAGAGAGTCAGTGAGCAGCACTCAGGAACACTGAGCATTACGGTGTTTACACCGCAACGGCCCCGGGCCCCAAGCGGTTAACACGACAGGTGTTTTAAATCGGATTAGAGGAACCGGAGCCTGAAGAAAGTCGATGGTTCTTCAGATCAAATCCCTTGAGGAGACGCTGCGGGTCCCTCAGCTGCAGAAAAAAAAAACAACGCCGGGATGCCTCTCCGTCTTTCATCATCCTCGCTCTTTGTTGTCACACAAGATGCTCCGGAAACCCGAGGGCCGTCCATCAGACCGACCGAATATTAAAACGCACGGGTTCCAACGCGACGTTTGAAGTGTCCGGTGGCCAATCAGAGGTCAGGAGCTTAACTCCAGATGCAGAGTGGATAACGCCGAAAACACGATGAGGCTGAGAGAAGGACTCTGTCATCGCGGAGGGCCGGGAAAGTCCCCCCCGGGTTTTAACACAGCCCGATTGTCTGCCGTTGCCGCAGACGTCTGCGACGTACGCAGACCCCGAGGTCCTGAAGACGCTGTAGGAGCGGCTGAGTGATGTTTCTCTGGGAGGAAATGGGTCATTATTTTGGCGCTCAGAGTCTGGTTTATGTCCGTATAAAGACGAGGCGGGCAAGCGAGGAGAGAATTTATGGAAATGCAGCGAGATTGATGTAATTTGCGACGCGGTTCTGCAAGTGTAAAAACGAACGAATCAACAAAACGACAAAACAAAAGAGGAAAAATGGGGTGCGGACAAATATAAAGTGAAAGTGGACAATACAGCACGTTCTACTCCAGGGGTTTTGAGCTACGCTCATAGAATACAAAACATCCATCAATCCATTATCTTCTGCTTTATCCTCTACTAGTGTCACAGGGGGTGGGGGGGTTCCCCATGCCCATTCAGGGGAGAAGGTTTCGGGCGCTGGGCAGATACACCCAGGACAGGACGCCAATCTATCACTGGGCACATACTCATTCACACAAACACACTCTATGGACAATTTGGAGAATTCAATTGACTTGACCCATGTTTTTGGACTGTAGAAGGAAACCGGAGAACCTGGAGAAAACCCACGTGGACACGGGGAGAACATGGAAACTCCACCCAGATTGGGATTCGAACCGGGAATCCCCAGCGCTGAGAGGAGAACATGCCAACCACTAAGCCACCGTGCCGCTCACAAAACAAACAATATTACAAAAAACTCTGTTTGCTTTTCACTAGCTTGCCTCCGAAAATCATCAGAATATTTAAAGAGAAGGGTAACTGGCACACGAATGGTGGTTACCATGGCAACGAGGATACTGCGCACGTGTCAACTCTCTCGTGCTTCTCTCGCCAAAGATTTTTTTACCCCCCCCCCCAAAAAAAATGAGATGACAATGAATTATTTTAAATTTATTAATTAATAATTTTTTTTTTACTGCGTGACCCACCAGTTGAGAATGGCTGTTCTAGTCCAGACCGCTTGGGTGTTGTTTCACGCCAACTTCTGCAACTTTTAGTATTTAGCTGTAGTTTTTAGACGATGACAGACCGCGGTCCATCTGTTACCTTTAATCCTTTAATCTCCGCCCCTTACCATGAGATTAACATCACTGGCATGTCTTAGATTGAGCGGAACAGAGTTTTTCGGTTGCCGACAAAAATAAACCAAACGTGACTGTTGGGGGGGAGGGGGGCGGGGCATGGTTCCGTGTTCCACCACCAGAAGATGGAGTGCAATCATAAAACATAAAGAAGAATCATTAGGGGGCGTTGCGGTGGCATTGTGGTTAGAACGTCCACCTCTCAGCCTCTCAGCGTTGGGGACCCAGGTTCGAATCCCAATGTGGGTGGAGTTTTCATGTTTGCCCCATGTCCACAAAGGTTCAAAAAATGGATTCAAGGTAAATTGGCTGCTCTAAATTGCCCCATCTAAATGATCCCTATAGGGTGGGTGGGTGGGTGTGCTAGTGTGTACTGTCCTGGGTGTCCCAGCGGCCGAAACTTTTCCCCCTGGATGGGCAATGTCCACCTCTCAGTGCTGGGGACCCAGGTTCGAATCCCAAACTGGGTGGAATTTGCATGTCCAAAAACATGGATTCAAGGTGAATTCATTCATTCATTCATTCATTATCTTCCGTTTCATCCTCTATTAGGGTCGCGGTGGGGTTCCCTATGCCCATCCAGGGGAAAACATCTCAGGCGTCTGGCAGACACACCCAAGACAGGGCGTCAACCTATCGCTGGGCACACACTCACTCACACAAACATACTCTACATGGGGCAATTTGAAGAACTTAATTGACTTGATCCATGTTTTTGGACTGCGGGAAGAAACCGGAAAACCCGGAGGAAACGCACGCGGACACGGGGAGAACATGGAAACTCCACCCAGATGGGGATTCGAACCGAGAATTCCTAGCGCTGAGAGGCGACCATGCTAACCACTAAGCCACCGTGCCGCCTCAAGGTGAATTGAATCAAGGGTGAATTGTGAGTGAGTGCCCAGCAATAGATTGGCGCCCTGTCCTGGGTGTATCTGCCATCCCTTGGGTGGGCATGCTGAACCCCCCCCCTCCCCCCATGACATCAGTATGGAGTTAAGTGGGAGATGGATGGATGGGTTCCTCTGGGTTTTATTGTTCAGATAGAAACGTACATTTCGTTTTTATAAGAGGTGAGTTGAGCTTATGAGCATCTGCCAACTGCAACGATCTACTCAGGCAACAGATCAGGTGACCATTTGGGTGGGTGCTTCACAGTTGACGGATGCTCATAAGCTTCCGGCAACCCTCTCACCTCACATGGACGCCCCTTCTGAGTTCTAAACAAACCCCCCCCCCCCCCGTAACGTTGGCTTTATTATTATTGTCTGCGCCTAATCTCATTTGTTCCACCGATGCCGTCCTTCCTTCATTTTCTATAGATTTTTTTTTCCTGAAATATGAAGATCATGAAGCACGTAAAATACATTTCCTACAATCTAATTCCACAGACGGAGGAGAACCCGAACTGGAGGAATGATCCGACTGATAATTCTATAAAACCAAAGCGAGGGACTGACTCTCTCGCTCTATCGATCTTAATTCTGTCATTTAAGTGGAGGTGATGGGGTGCCACCGAAACCCCCACAACACCGTCACCAAGACTGTGTTGCTTAGAAAACCGCTGACTCGACGCTCAGGTTCTAAAATCTCTTGTCTCCCAGTGATGCTGTGATAACACACCTTTGGTCCTTTAAAGAAGGCTCCACCTTCAACATCTAAGGGACTTCAGAGGACCCTCCAAGGTTCTGCGGAACCAGCGGCTCCGTCGAAAGCATCCTCACAGAGAACATCAGAACCTGGTTCTGAAACAGCACCCAACTGGACAGACGGATCCTGCAGGGGTTTCCCATGCCCATCCAGGGGAGAACGTTTCTGGCGCTGGGCAGATACACCCAGGACAGGGGGGGCAATCTTTCACTGGGCACACACTCACACACTCTATATGGGGCAATTTGGAGAATTCAGTTGAACTTGATCCATGTTTTTGGACTGTGGGAGGAAACCGGAGAACCCGGAGGAAACCCATGCGGACACGGGAACATGGAAACTCCACCCAGATTGTAATTCGAACCGGAAATCCCTAGCGCTGAGAGGAGAACATGCTAAACCACTAAGCCACTGTGCCACCCCCACAACACCTTCATAACTTAATTCTAAGTTCTAAAATTCACATTTTTTTCAGATTTTGTCCATACAGTGGTCATATTTGTAATGTTCTATTTTTTATTTTATTTATTTTTTAATAAATAAAAGATTTTTTGCTAACCTTATCTGTAATTTCAACTTTTTTATTTGTGGAGAACGCGTGAAAGCATTTGACTGCTGGCTGTACCGTGTGTGACATCACGCGATAAATAGACGATAAATAAATATTTTTAATAAAAAAAATAAATCAGATTTTGATCATGTTCTTTACAAATATCTCGATGTCCATCTGTGTTTTTAATGTGTTGCATTTATTAACGTTCCTAATTTTAAGTTCTACTTGAACTCGCAGGTCCCCGGTTCCTGCCAGGCCGCGATTTTCCTTCCGAAATCCATTAAAATCTATAAAATGTTCTGGTTTTGAAATTGCGTATCGATCCGCGGTGGATTAAAACAGCGGGTTCTAACGCCTGTACTGTAAATCCCCCAAAACGTAAAGCTGATATCGACGCCGAAATGAGGTCGCGCACCGCCGCCGGGTTTTCAGATGGTTTAATAAAAGGTCGTGCTCTAGAACACGGGGAGAACGTGTTCACGCTTCACCCCCAGACGGGGAGCTCGTAACGTCAACAGCAGAACAAAATACATTTTTAACCGTAAATAACCATTGATCGGCAGAGATGGAGATGCGGGTCGGTTCTGCAGGGATATGATGAAGCAGTACAGCCTTGGTTCCACTGTTTATGGTCACGATGAGAACGTAAACACACCAGAAGTATAGGGACGCCCTCACAGGTTTCAGTTCATCAACGTGAAGGTTCTCCCATTCGTCCAAAAGAATGTTTAAAGACATGGAGGTCAGGCATTGATGTTGGTGGAGACGCCTGCCTCACAATCTGCATTCTAGTTTGTCTCAGAGGTCTTGAGTTTGGGTTGATGACGGTGCAGAACTGTCAAGTTTCTCCGATCCAGAAAATTACAAATTATTTACCAGAGCACCATCATGATGAAAATGAAGCGGGCCTTCCCCAAACTGTTCCAACTAAATTTAATAGCTAGGTAAAGAATGTTATTAAAGCAATATAGTATGAAAGGGCGTGGCATTATTCTGAATAAATCACATAAAGAGGTGTTATTAGTCCTGACGTGTAACAGAGTACAGTTACACCTCTTTACCGTGATTTATTCACAATAATACACAACCTCAAGTTATAAAGCGCTTACAAACCAACACACTATGATAAAAAAACAAGGTTTGATTGTTAAATGTGTTAAAATCGTTAATAATCTGGTCGTCTGTGACGTAATCGAGTCCGTTTTTCAAAGTGAACGCTGATTGAGGAGTAACAAGATTCCGGTTTCTCTAACAATCATACTGCCATCTAGTGGGCAATTTACAGAGCACAGGTTTAGTGCTGATCAGTGATTATATTAATTTGTATTTTATGATTTAAAATACTGTATTGTATTTCACACATTGATACGAACGTGAAGTGCTCAGCGGTGTGTGTTATTGTCGATGATGTCACGGCAGGATGAACAGCTCAGCCAATCAGAGTTAAGAGACGGAAATGACAGTTTTATAAAGGCGATTAGTAAGTTTACTTTATTTCTTTTAACCTTTGCATAAATTTAGTGATAACGTGTTCGGTATGCTTTTGTATTTTCGAATCAAGAGTAGCGATGACTTTGCAGGGAGGTAGAGGAGAGAACACAGAACACGAACGCATGAATAAAACATGAGAACGGTGAATCATGCTTCCATTTTGGGTGCCGTTGCATAAGAGGAATAAAAAAAAAACTAAAAAGCTAAACCAGCAGTTAACTATTTAAACATATAACCCATTAAAAACACAAAACTGCATACATCCGCCGTTTGGACACGCCCCCGCTAAAGTCATATGATTTGAATATCACTGATAATTTAAAATACATTTTTTATAAATGATTCTTAGTTTTTGCTGAGTGTGCGTTTTCTCTTACAGAGAGAAAATCCTGGGTTTAACCTTCAGGATCCATGCAGAGTGGAGTTTGCATGTTCTTCCCATCAGCACAGAAGAACATACAAAATCTCCACACACAAAAGACAGAATGTCTCCTGCCCAGGAATCAAGCGAATCAATTGAATTGAATCAAACAGGACCAGGAATCAATAGTTGCCTAGGGCTCGTCCACTAACCATCGTCGCCATATGTACAGATACAATACCATTTCATTTTGACAGCGTTTTTAACAATTAAATATTACATCAGAAAAGTGAGAACTTTAATCTCAATCGCTCCTTGCTGCTGCGTACCTCACCGACGCCCTGCGACCTTCGGTGCCGTATCATAGCTACTGCTTCAGCTACAGTCAGAGCATCACGATCTGGTGGTAATGGGCCTGTAGGGGCGCCATCCCGATTACCTCCTGTTTCACCTCCTCGTTACGACCCCGACGGCGCAGAAGTCGACGTAGTGAGCGATACGCGTCGAAATATTAAACAATATAAAGAGACACGTTTTTAATGTAGATTAACTGAATTTATAAAAATGCTTTAAATTTAAAGCGCCCCCCTCAGCTTTCAGCGAGACTTCACTTTCAACACTGACGCTGATTCAGTAATAAACTAAACTGGAGTAAACAGCACAATAGGGGGCGCTGATTTAAAGCCCTCGTCGTTAAGAGAAAACGAGGAGGCTTAATTAAACCTTTAAACTCGGTAAGTGCCCCGTTTTCACCTCGGCGCTTCGCATGGCTGATATTTCACACAGATAAGTTCCCAATCTGCTCGCAGGCTTTGGTTCCGTTATCTTAGAGATGAGGAATGAGGAGGCAGATGGAGAACCCACCTTTCTGGGAGCTTTGTTGCAGATTTCTTAACGTAAAAGGAAAAGAGGATTAAAGTCTCAGTCTTAACGAGGCTCGTTATTATTCTGCACGCATTTAATGCCGAGTGAATAAACTCACGCCGTACTCTGCACCACCGTGATGGACTGTGTTCTACACTACATACTGTGTGCTTTGTTCTAATGGTCAGGACCCCAATAGTAGCACCACAGCGGGTGTTATTTGGTGGGTGAATTATTCCTATCCCAGCAGTGTCACTGAGGTGTTTAAATGAAACTACAACAGAACTGCTGCACTAACACCCCCCTCACCCAATCAGTGTCACTGCGGAACTGACAATAAACAATCCACCACCCAAATGATACCTGTTCTGTCATGCTCCTGAGAACCAACAGAGAACTAAAAACAACAAAGAGCACAGATGGACTACAGTCTGTAATTGGACTACAAAGGCCATCTATATGGTAAGTGGAGGACATACATGAGGGGGCGTGTGTAGGTCAAACAGCATTATATGATCCCCCCCCAAAAAATGTAAACACACGTCCACAAATGCACATGACACCCAAGAAACACCCACGAATCACAGCAAAGACACCCTGCCACACCCTAAATCAAACTGCAACACACACACACTGAGTAAAGTGAGCACACATGCCCGGCGTGGTGGGCAGCTCTGTACACACCATCCAGTGGGGCAATTGGTGTTAAGCGCCTTGCCCAAGGGTACTTCAGCCAGAGTACTTGGTGGGACCGGGATTCAAAACAGGGACCCGAAGGTAAATTGAAGCCAATGCTCCAAAATACATTTACTATTATTTTGATAAAAAATGTGAATTGTTTCTGTAAATAGGATTCCTCTCTGCCCCCGCCCCCCCGTGCCCCCCTCTGTGAGTAAGTGTTTTTGGGAGAGCGATTAGACGCATGCATGATTTCATACCAATGTGCCCCGGCCCCCCCGAACGCCGCGGGTCGTTAGAGCGTCAGAAAATCCGGCGTTAGACGAAGCGCCTCATTGGACGAGGCCCTAACGCTCCATTACGACCTCATTAGAGCTTAAACGCAGGACACCTCGCTCAAGGTTAGGGTCACCCGCGGCTCCGGAAACCGACCCAACGACGTTCATGTGGGATGAGAACCTTCAAAGGGTTCAATAAGAGAACCCTCAGTACTCAGGTGAGAGGGTACCGCTGTGGAAATAGTTTGGGGGTTTATATTTATGTTCCGGCATGACAGGTTGAGTCATCAGCAACCAACACGCGAAAGAACCTGAACGGAGACGGGGAACCACGTTCTCCAACGTTCTCTTCCAAATAACCAAGTACAAAATTTCCAAATACACACCCAAATATTATTTCAAGAATACAGGAAGCTATTATAGCTGGGATGGGGGGGCATGTGAAGGTGTTTGGCCCCTCGTGAATATAATGGCTTCTCAAGAACATCAAAGGGTCTGAATAACGCCGGGCGACCCTTGATCCGCTGGTTTAATGGAAATGTGTCGGCGTATCCATCTCAGGGTTCAGGGATCACAACTCAGTGCTGCCCCCGCTGGACCTTTAATCCCCTGACAGCTTCGTTATTGAATTGTTTTCACTCTCAGACGTCTTCAGCGTCAAATAAATCATTAATATATTCCACATGCAGGGGGCGACAGGGCGGTGTGATGTTTAACACTTTCGCCTCTCGGGGGATCCAGGTTCGAATCCTGATTAAGGATTAAGTTTGCATGTTCTCCCCGTTTCTGGGTTCTCCGGTTTCCTCTCACAGTCCAAAAACATGGATTCAAGGCAATTTTGCTGCTCTTTCCTAAATT
Source organism: Corydoras maculifer (assembly GCA_019802435.1). Taxonomy (NCBI): domain Eukaryota; kingdom Metazoa; phylum Chordata; class Actinopteri; order Siluriformes; family Callichthyidae; genus Corydoras; species Corydoras maculifer. Next base: position 1,399,822 of record JAFMOD010000205.1, read on the forward strand.
GCCCCATACATAGTGTGTGTGTTTGTGTGAGTGTCGCCCTGTCCTGGGTGTATCGACCCAGCGACCCCTCCCCCCGTCCCTACTGTAGAATGAGATGAGGTTCTAAATTTAGTGAAGAACATTCTCTTTACTGAGTGCTCTTCTATTTTTCATTATTAAAGTTTAATGCCACATAAAATTCGTTGTAAACAAACTGTAAAAGCGGACGGAGTGCGGTGTGAACCCGCCCCCCCTTCCCTCACCCGCACCGCCCTAATTTTAATTAAATGCCCCTAAAAACAGTGTTCTAATTACAGGACGAGGACTTGGGAGGAGAACCTATTAAAAATCCTGATTGTATGAAATGACTTTCAGTTCCACTTTATCTGTATGAACTCCATTTTATGACCCCTCCCTAAATGGCTCCGCCCCTCTCGCA
>JAFMOD010000205.1:1406072-1426848 GCA_019802435.1 Corydoras maculifer
AAAAAAAGTCAAAGTGAACGGCCTAGCGTGCTGTTGCAAGTTGAACTTCATTTTAGTTGCGTGTGAGTTCTGGCTATTGTACGTATTTGTCTTATGAATGTTTTCATGACGATGACCTTACGTGGCTATTACGATTAATTAATTGTAACATTTATTCAATCACGATTAATCGCAAATAACGATGAATCGTCTCGTCCCTTTCCAAATGTCCGTCTGTCTCTCAAATCTGGAACCTTGTCTAGCAGTATTTCCGACCGCGTAAAATATTCCCACGAGACAGTGAGGCCTGAACCTGCCGGATCCCCGAGCGCCGTTACTTAGCGCAACACTCGGAACCAATTTCACACTTAACGCTTTTGAGATGGTTCTTATTTTGGCGATGGCATCGTTCGTACGGCCATCTCGCAAAATGGATACAGAACGTAGATAACGAGAACATCAGTCTGCAGCTCCGGCTCGGCGGAATCGGAGCACTTAGAACGCACATACATCAATTCTAATAGCGTTAATGCCGCAGCGCTTCAGAGATGGCTTTGTTTAAGTGGCTGAACGTAATAATGTGCTGATAAATTGTTCTTTATTCCGTCTAGATCTTCGAGATGGGCCTCGGATGTTATTGGCCAACAGTTAAGTCAATCACGCATGCAAACGCTCACTGGAGACGGATCTATCGTCCCCGATCGCCTGGTAAACAATTAAACGCGTCTAACACTCTGACGAGGTTGACGTGGTTGGTCGTGATGTCATCTCTGGACACGCCACGCCTCCCTGTTGGACTTTGAGGTGGGCGTCGCTCAGGGTTCCGCGTGTTGGGCTGACAATCTGAAGGTCATCAAATCCAGACGCATGTGTCTGTTTGGGTTTTCAGCAGGTTCTCTGGTTTCCTCCCACAGGCCAAAAGCAGATTCAAGGCAAATCGGCTGTTTTATATTGCCCCATATAAAGTGTGTCTGTGTGAGTGAGTGTGTTCCCAGTAATAGATTGACCCCCTGTCCTGTATGTATCTGCCCAGCGCCCGAAACGTTCTCCCCTGGTTTTGCATGGGTCCTCCCACAGGTCAAAAACATGGATTCAAGGTGAATTGGCCACTTTAAATTGCCCCTATATAGTGTGTGTGTGTGTGTGTCTGTGTAAATAAGTGTGTGCCCTGTGCCCTGTCCTGGGTGTATCTGTCCAGTGCCCGAAACGGCACTGTGCCCCCCCCTTCCCCCCGGTGGTGCCCCTGGTGGAATTTAGGTCACACACGAGTGAGTGAAGTGAGCACACACGCTCGGAGCGGTGGGCAGCCCTTTACAAGGTGCCAGGAGAGGGATTGGGGTTAGGTGCCTTCCTCTAGGGAACTTCAGCTATAGTACTATAGCATTGTAGGGACCGGGAATCAAACCGGGGACCGTCAGGTCGCAAGGCTGGTTGCTTAACTTCAAGCCTACGACGGCCCCAGCTCTAGAACGCTTTGGTAAAAATTGGCAAATTAAGTTTAGGAACATGGCTGCGTCCCATCCCATGATGCAACAGGAGCATGACTCGAGCAGAGGAGGAAAAGTAAATGGACTGTTTATTTACGATTGCATCATCGTGACGTCGCATGACATTTGCAGTGTCACGGCGCGAGGTTGCGTGGCTACTGCGTCCTCGATCATTCCAAGCGCAGAATGCTTCAAAGTTTAAAGAGTACATACGAGATCAAACATAGTGTGTACACTAAAGCAGTCGACTTCAGATACGCGGCTTGTTATTGCTGCAGGTTATTAATTATTTAATTACTTAATACAAGCGAAATAAAAAAACAACTTCCAGGCACACTGCGTGTGTGACCCCCCGACGACAGGTTCATTTCCCGAACACGAGGAAGGAAAATGGGTTCATTAGCGGAACATGAAGCGAGATCTGCATCCGTCTCGATTAGAACCTCGTTCCCCGAGGACAACCTCCTTTTGTTGTCGAACATGTGCAGCATGCCGGATTCTCTCGCCGACGCGCTCGATTCGAACCCCGTCCTTCAGATCCCGCCGTTCGCATTCCGCAGCCGACAGAAACAGGCCTGCGGGTTTTTTATTATTATTAAAGCGCCGGAAAAAGCGGCGGCGCTGCTGGGCCTGCTGCAGAAAACGGCGTGACGCAGTCGGGAAAGGCAAAGCGGAACGCCGGGCCGTGGGTGAGCGCTAACTACGTTCGACGCCAGGCTGCTTTCTCATGAGATATTTTAAAATCCGGCCCGAATTAGAAAAGAGAACCGAGTGGATGAATGCTGCCGACTAAAGCGCAGCGTGCGATGCTTTTCCGGATTTCGACGCGATCTTACCTTCATCTGGGCGAAGGGCTTGTCGTAGCGGCCGACGTAGAGCAGGCCGAGCGTCTTGGGGACCAACCTGATGGAGGAGACCAGAACATTACAGCAAGCCGGGTTTTTTTTATTTAATTCCATTATTAAAGAACCGGACATCATTCGAAAGTGACGCAGACAATACTAAACAAATTTTAAAAAAGGCCCCGGCCGTACCGGCAAATGTTACGATTGTACAAACACGTCTACTATAAAGCAATACGGCATGGGAGGGCGGGACATTATTCTCATTAAATCATATAAAGAGGTGTTATTAGTCCCAATTTTTAGCGGAGTACAGTTACAATAATAATAATAATACACAACCTCAAGTGACTTATTGCTTTAATAAAATACTTATGAACACACTATGATAAAAAAAAAAAACAATTCAGAAAAGCATTTATTGAATGCAAAATCTCGTGTTCTAGTCTGATTTATAAAGTGAACGCTGATCACTGAGTAACAGGATTCTGGTTTCTCTAACAATCAAATACTGCCACCCAGTGGGCAAGTTACAGAACACCGATTTAGTGCTGATCAGTGTTTGGTAGCTCAGCCAATCAGATTTAAGGAGCGGAACTGATATGAAGGTAAACAGAGAATTCATTATTTATTCATTACCTTACGCTTAGTTCTATACTAGGAACATGGGGGGGGGGGGCATGGTAAACATGTGTTATTGTCGATAATGTCACGGCTGGGCAAACGTCTCAGCCAATCAGATTTAAGGAGCAGAACTAACCCACAAAGCCTGTCCTCCTCCCGTGGAACACAGAGTCCCAGCAGCTCTACAGTCCTGTGGGGTTTATTTAAAGGACAGAGACACACTCGTCCGCTTCCAGCCCATTACCCTGGAGACTGTGGGGCGACGCTTCCGCAGCACGTTCTCGAGGTTCCGCTTAACGGCAGCGAAACCCTGCCGCGGCAATGAGAGGCTTTGGGGATCATCAGACAGCCTAAATACAGAGTCTGCACCCAGATGGAGGCGGCTCCAGCTATTCAATGTTTGGAGAACCAGCGAGGACGAGGTTACGGTTCTCAAACGGGGAGACAAAGAACGAAAAGCACAGATTGGAACACGTTTGAAACCCACGGCTGAAACCGCAGGACGCGGCTGTAACCCTGGAATCGATTTTTACGAGGTTCCTTATATTTGTAGTTGGAACTGGACACGGCTGAGATGCTACATCAGGGACGAGGCCTTAATAATGAAGAGGGTTTTGGTCACAAAGCAGGAAAATTGTAATAAAAAAAAAAATAATAAAAAAAACATGAAAGAAATAGCTCTGACAGTGAGGTTCAAACAACGGCCTTTCAAGGTGAACCGGGTCACACTGGCGACGTCAAATAGAACCCTTCATTTTGGCTGAAACCTGGAAGGATGATCCCTTCTCAAATATTCCTTCTGTCTGGGTTCAGGATTCGGAGCTGGGTCCGTCTGACTGACTGATGTCTGACGGACCGAGGACGTCTCGTAGATGTTTGGGGTGGAGAGGCAGCCATGATGCTTGGGGGTTAACGGTTAAAGGCTTTGCTCATGAAGTCGTCAGGCTGGCCTTAAGGAACCGGCCTTGCTACCTGAAGGTCCTCGTTTCAAGTCCCAGTTTCACTACGGCTGAAGTACCCAATTGCCCCCTGGGTGTGGTGTACAGGGCCACCCACCTCTCGACACACTTCGTTTAAGCCCGAAACCGTCAGAGTGACAATTTATTTATTATGAAACAGCTTCCACTCCTTTAATCTGATTGGCTGAGCTGTCCGTCCAGCCGTGACATCATCGACAATAACGCACCCTTCTGAGCGCTTCACATTCGTATTAATGCGTGATATATTAATGCGTGTACATTATTTTAAATAATAAAATACAGATGAATATAAACACTCACAAGCACTAAACATGTTGCGGCTGTTTAAAAAAATGTGTTCTGAAAGTTGGCCACTAGACGGCAGTGTTTGATCGTTACAGAAACCGGTATCCTGGTACATAGCTGTCAGCGTTCACCTTAAAAACTGGATTGAGAGCAGATTATTAACGATTTTGTTTTTAATAAACGCATTTATTAATTAAACCTTGTTTTNGTGTGTGTGAGTTTGTGTGAGTTTGTGTGTGTATGTGAGTGTTTGTGTGAGTTTGTGTGTGTGTATATGTGAGAGTGTTGGTGTGAGTGTGTGTGTGTGTTCTGAGTGTTCTAATGATGGAATCTGGGGATGATCTGAGATCAGAGCGGTTCAAGGCAAGACGTGATCGTCTGAACTCTGAGTTAGGGGGGGGGTGTAGGACACCTGATTGCAGACAGTTGATGTCTTTTGTGAGTGCAGGGAGGTGCAGGCAGGCAGGCGCAGGTTAATTACTCATTAATGACCTCACTGATTGCAGTCTGACTGTAAAGTTTTTGCAGCCGCAGGTCGAGACGTTACGATGCAATCAATCATCATTAACATAAACACACTAACGAAGAGGAATCCCTCAGACCGGGTTCGATCAACCGGTTCGGCAGGCCATGATTTAGCATGTTCTCCTCACTTCTGCTGCATTTTACAATCAAAACACCCGTTTTATACGGAGCTGAGCGTTTACATCATACTGATGCTTTACAGTGAAACAAAGTGCGCCTGCAGGCACGCACACACACACACACACACTCACACACTCAAACACACGCTCACACGCAGTCTGCTGTCCATCTGTCTGCTCTTCCGGGCTGCACTGTAGGAAATCTCTCTGGCATTTAAGAATGTGTGTATGAATGCCTGCTTGTCTGTGTATTTGAGTGTGTGTGTAACATTTTGTCCTTGTTTTAAACTGCAGGCAAAAAAAAAGAAAAGAAAAAATACAATTAATAAATAAAAGAAATAAAAACTGAATTAATAACAAAATTATTGGAAAAAAATATTGTAACAATCAGAACAAAGAGAACCGGAACAACAAAGAAAAACAAAATACAGAGACACAGAGAGAGACAAAGACAGAGAGACAGAGAGACAGAGAGACAGAGAGAGACAGACAGAGAGAGAGAAAGAAAGAGAGAGAAAGACAGACAGAAAGACAGAGACACAGAAAGACAGAGAGAGAGACACACAGAACGACAGAGAGACACAGGGAAAGAAACAGAGAGACACAGGGAGAGACAGAAAGACACAGAGAGAGAGAGACAGATGCAGAGTGAGAGATGAACACATGGACGTTCTCTGGTGGACCTGAAGCTCTCTGATTGGCTGTTTGAAGTCTGGGGGGGCGTCGACCGTGTGCTGTGAGGTTCAGACTTCAGATCCTGAAGGTCTCAATAAACACTTTAAAAAGCCATCTCCAGCCTGGGGCCTATCCCGGTTCCTCATGGGTGCTGGCTTAACGACCAGGAGGACACGTGGGTTCTGGGCCGAGCTCAGTTGAGAACCCCAGCACTTGATCGATACGAGAATGTACTGTTCAGTGGGTGAGGCTCTGTTTTTGAACCGAAACCCTGAACCCTCGCCTTTGCAAAGTTTATTTTGCATATTAACGCAGCCTTCTCATCATAATCATTATCTCCTGCGTTGCAACCATTCATCCTCATGAACCCGCCGCTGCGGCTAATCAGCCAGCGTAGATTTGTTTTTAATATTTTGTTATTGTCGTTAAAACGGGGCGCCGGTGGAGACAAGCCAAGCCAAAGCGTCACGCGTCACGCTCGTTCAGAGAAAACGGCTCCGAGGGGAACACTTACAAAAATCACAATTATTTTTGTGAAACTCATCATCATTAAATAGTAGAGGATCTTAACGTTTTACAGACTGACGATTTACGTTTTTAGGTCTGACTGCAATACACCTTTATTATTTTATTATTTAAAAAAAGAGTTTTTCAATTATTCAATTATTAATTGTATTATTTAAAAAATAATAATATTTATTTATTTTTATTATTTACATTTTGTTTTCAAATTCTTTTATTATTATTATTTTTAATTATTTAATTATTTTATAATTTTTGTGAAACTCATCATTATTAAATAGTTGAGGGATCTGAACGTTTTACAGAGTGACGATTTATGTTTTCAGATCTAACTGTAATATACTTATTTTATTATTTAAAAAATGTTTTTTTAAATTATTTTATTCATTCATTCATTATCTTCCGCTTTATCCTTTATTAGGGTCGCGGGGAGGGGTTCCCCATGCCCATCCAGGGGAGAACGTTTCGGGCGCTGGGTAGATACACCCAGGACAGGGCGCCAATCTATCGCTGGGCACACACTCACTCACACACTATATGGGGTAATTTGGAGAACTCAATTGACATGATCCATGTTTTTGGACTGTGGGAGGAAACCGGAGAACCTGGAGGAAACCCACGCGGACACGGGAAGAACATGGAAACTGCACCCAGATGGGGATTCGAGAGGCGAACGTGCCAAACCACTAAGCCACCGTGCCGCCATTATTTTATTATTATTTAAAAAAATTATTTCATTATTTAATTAAAAAAATCTTTTATTATTTTTTTAATTTTTTTAAAATTATTTTATTATTTGCAATACCTTTTTATTATTTTATTATAATTATTTTTGTTATTATTTATTAATTCTTCATTATTTTATAAATTTGTTTTTATTATTTAATTATTTAATACTTTTTGTGAAACTCATCATCATTAAATAGTAGAAGGACTTTAACGTTTTACAGACTGACTGATTTATGTTCACGTCTAACTGCAATACCTTTTTCGGCCTGCAGTATAAGACTTTTACGAGATTTTTAAAGCATTATGCCGAGAATCTCGAGTTATTATGAATTATTATCTGGCGCTTATTCCGCTCCTCAAAGCTGTGCCGTGATATTAACAGCCTCCATGTGAGGCGTCGTTAAATACAGTCGCGATGAGACGCCAATTCAAAGGAAAAGGTCACCGCAGGCTCCTCTGACGGCTCGATCGCGGAACCTGTTAAATGAAACAATAAAACGCTAGAAGCCCTGAAGCCTGGCTGACAGCAGACCGGGTCGAAATAATCAGTTTGCCCTTATTAATAAAGTGACAGAGCCTCAGCAGCGCCCTCTGTGTCGCTTCATCATCAAACTGAAAAAGCGCTACGTAGCGTTTTGCGTGAGTTCTGATGACAAACAAATGTTCCAGACAAGACACGGCGTCCAGATGGTCGCTTTGGAAACCAGACGCGAGCACAACCAACACCAAAGAATGAAACCAAAGTCTTTGTGGAATTTATTATTAGAATTACAAAGACCTCGATTCAACTCCAAAAGCACGAAACCAGGTCTCGGCGTGAGTGAACGCAACTGAGCATCCACCGCGCCGAGGAGGAAGAGTTCGGGAGACGGGAGGCGTCCGAAAAACCCGCCGTCCGGCACGGCGGGGGAGCGGCATCCACATCCTTGACGCCGAAGTCCAACACCAAACAATAAAAAAAAAGAATAATGAAATCTGCTACATCTAGCGCAGCCGGCGCCGGGACGGCGGGCGGTTACTGCGAGCCTTGAGTGGATCTTTTGGGTGGGGGCGGGGGCATGAGCTGAGCGTCCGGGTCGGCGGGGTGTTTGCGGCTCTGGCACTGGGCGACGCGGTCCAGGAACTCCAGCAGGTTCTCCTTCGTGACGGGATACTGGATGCTGTTACACACAGCTGCAAAATGGGGAGAGGAGAACGTCAGCGGGTGTCGGCGAGCGGAGCACAAGGCGGCGGAGGCGGCGGGGGGGAGGAGATTTATGTTGGAAATAAGACTCTCGTTACCCATCGGCGTGGATTTAACGAACTGGCCGCGAGCTGAGGGGAAACCACGAGCGCCGAATACCACATGCTGCTTCGGAGGAAGAAGGATGGCAAAGGCAGTGGCGCAGATGGAGAAATGTGCGTGAGGGGCTCTGATAGGATGGAGAACCGAGAGCGACCGGCTCCGCGTTTATAAATCACACAGAACTTTAAGTTCCATGATGAGCTGCTGAATTTTCAGAACAAAAACCAACTAAAGAACGATGGCCTCGTCCTCATGGGTTCTGAAATCGGGCCCGCCTCCATCCATCCGGTTCTCCATCAAGTGATAACAATAGAACAATTTCCAAATGAAACCAACGTTCACAAGATTATAAATACAGATTAATAAAGTAGTGCTGGAACCGTTACGTTCTGCAGACGTGTAGAACCTCACGCTTTCGGGAGGACAGTGTGCCAGCGGTCCACCCCCCCATAGGATGCCATTATAAAAGCCCTTAGGGTGTGGATGCTCGTCCACAGTAACATAAATGGGAACAGAAGCATAAAATCACCTAGCAACACCATGGCAACCACAAACCTCCAGCATGCAGCTGTTAAAGGTGGCTCCGTCTCCGACACCGTCTCATCAAATTGATCTGAACTTCACTTATATTTACTTCACTTTTTAAAATATTAATTAGTTAAAATTAATTATTAAAGCGACATGAGGGTCGGAATCCGAATCGAGGGACTACAGCGTGCTCAGTAAGCCAGCACCCCTCACCCTCACCGTAGTATTTTTAACTCGGCACCGCCCGCTGCCGCCGTCACTCACCCATCGCCGTTTCGAAGGAGTTGGGGAAGCTCTTGTCGACTCGCTGCCTCATGAAGACCCAGGTGTCATTTTTAAACGTGCACTCGATGATCTTGTTGTCGTACTGCTTCAGGTCCTTGGTGGCCTGCGGAGGAGAAAAATAATAAATAATGAAATAAATCAATCGGGAAACCTTAAATCGGCAGTCCGCCTTAAAAATGGGTCACAGAAATATAAATAACAGCAAACAAATAAACCAACCAGGGTGACACGGTAGCTTAGTGGTTGGCATGTTCTCCTCTTGGTGCTAGGGATTCTCGTTTCGAATCCCAATCTGGGTGAAGTTTGCATGTTCTCCTTGTGTCTGCATGGGTTTCCTCCGGGTTCTCCAGTTTCCTCCCACAGTCCAAAAACATGGATTAAGGTCAATTGAGTTCTCCAAATTGCCCCATATAGAGTGTGTGTGTGTGAGTGAGTGTGCCCAGCGATAGATTGCCCCCTGTCCTGGGTGTATCTGCCCAGCGCCCAAAATGTTCTCCTCTGGATGGGCATGGGGAACACCCCCCCCCCCCCGCTAGTTTTTAGAAACGTTCTCTGATTTTAACGAGATCATTTTACCTTTTTATTTTGACATAGATTTTTGCAGCGACCTTAATTAATTAATTTAAATCATGCTAACCATTAAGCCACCATGCCGCTACCGTCACACAGTGATCTAATAATGAGGTGAAGACATAACGCTGATTTAATTTGGTGCTCCGTTAATAAAATGAGGCATGGAGGTAACGACGCCTTCGATCGTTAGACGTGATGATCAGTCTGAGGAATTGACCGGTTTATTGATTTATTGGCAGAGTCTCGAATGCCGTCGCGGTTTTCAGATGAAAGGTTCACAGAAATCAATCCAACGTTTACCAAACGCCATAGAACATATTACAAACGGATAAAACTATACTGAAGGTACTGTGCAGGGTGTGTGGGCGAGTTAGTGGTTATTGCTCGTGTGTGTGTGTGTGTGTTTATGCACGTTTGTGTATGCGCATGAGTGTGTGTGTGTATTCGCGTTTGTGTATGAGTGTGTGTGAGTGTGTGTGTGTGTATGTGTATATTCGCGTTTGTGTATGAGTATCTGTGTGTGTGTGTGTGTGTGTGTGTGTGTGTGTGAGGGGGTGGATAAAAATAAAGCCATGGCACGACATTAAAGGTGAAGGTGTCTCAGGAAAAAACACGGTAGTGACCCCCCCCCCTCCAAAACCTGCGTCCTCTGACTGTGCGGGGCATCTGTGAGCACGGGGGGGGGTTCGGAGAACCTTCATCATCCAAACACGACCAAATGTGCAGAAGCAATGGATCTCACACACAACACCAAAATATAAATAGAGTGAACGCACCGCGAGCGGTGCATATGATCCGCCCTAAAATTAGAACCATGATCAGTCCAGCAGCAGCCACCCATCTCCGGAATCCACCCCGGGGGGCAACTTTGAATCATTGGGGGACGAGGCGATTAATCGTTCTGGCATTTAAACGTGATTTAAAATTGTGCAATTCATTTATTATTAAAGTTAAGTCATAATAGTTATTTATCGTCACGACAACATTTATAAGACTAATACTTTTACACCAAGTAACTCAACTCGACGGAACAACCATAAAGTTCCATTTACGGCACACTCACCTGTTTACTTTAAAACCTAACAAAAATTTGTTAATTATGTTGTTTTTTTTATTGCATAATAATCATATAATTGTGACTATTTCTAGACAATAATTGTATGAGTTTAAATCTGTAATTGTCTCATTTGTGCGTGTCATTTAATCATTTTAGGACGAGCGATTAATCGTTTTGGCAATTTACCGTGATTTAAAATGAAACAATTTTTTTTTTAACTAAACAATATAATATTTTGGGTTATTGTTTAGCTAAAGCTATTTAGTAAAAAGGCCTGCATTGTATTTTTTATTATTATTGCATAATAAATGTATAATTGTAGCATTAAAATCTGTAATTCTCACTTGTGCGTGTCGTTTAAACATTGTAGGACGAGACGATTAGTCGATTTGGCATTTAATTTCGTGATAATCGTACCATTTGTAATTCTCTCTTCCCTGTAGTTGATGCTGCATGGGTGACTGAGATCACATGACCAGTGCGTCCATTTTAAGGCAGCAGACGTTTACTTTCTCAGCCAATTAAATTACTTATTAAATTTAAATCATTACTTTTAAATTAAAAAATGATAAGACTGTGTGATGCGTGACAGAACTCTCCGCAACGTGCAAGATCGCATGTCCGCAAACCTTCTCAACTCGCTATCGTGACTACGGCGCTGTGAACACACACGCCAATGGTGCCCACACAAACCATCATCCAACGTTCGCAGAACCCAAAGCGCCCTGTTCACCTGCGGCCTGCCGCTCAACGTAGAACGTCATCAGAACCGCCAAGCACTCATTATAAAGTTGCACTCGGTTCCCGGGTGACTTCTGGACTTTGTGACGTGCGTCCTGCTCACGGTACGACGGCGTGGAGGACGGCGGTATCTGAGCTGATGTAAGTGAGCGAGCGAGCGAGGGAGCGAGCGAGGGGGAGTTCTGACTCAGTCGGCGCTCACTGACTCATATTTCGGCTCCTGAACTCTCGCTGTTCTCGAGCGAGTCTGCGATGTTGGGAACGTATCCGAGGCGAGGTTGCCAAACACGAAGCCCACTGAAGCGCCACAATCATCCAGCGGGCTCAGGGATCTGCGCCTTTAATGTTCGCCTTTAAAGTCAGAGATTGAGCTTTTACGCAGGTTTGAATTATTTAAGCCTATCGTTCTGTTAAATCCAAAAAAATAATAAATAAATAAATTAAATTGGAGTTTGGAGAACCTGCTGAACCACATTCTAACCACCGGAGCACCGAGGGGCCGTGGTTTAAGGTCTTTATGTGTCAGATGTAAATTGTGGTGTTGGGTCTTTTTTGAACCGCTTCCTGTTTACTCAGCAGAGCAGGCTCGAGATAAAAAAACGACACTCACAATTATAGATTTCAACGTTCCATCCATCCATTATCCTCTAATAGCGGTGTGTGTGTGTGTGTGTGGGGGGGGGTTCTCCATGCCCATCCAGGGGAGAATGTTTCGGGTAGTTTTTGGACTGTGGGAGGAAAACAGAGAACCCGGAGGAAACCCACGCGGAGGACATGAAAACTCCACCCGGATTGGGATTCGAACCGGAAATCCCCAGCACTGAGAGGAGAACATGCTAAACCACTAAGCCACCGTGCTGCCCTCATTATATGATTATTATGCGACAATCAAAACAAAGACGATGTAATAGTTTTGTAAAAATCAAAGTAAAAAAAAAAAAAAAAAAAAAAAGTCAAAGTGAACGGCCTAGCGTGCTGCTGCAAGTTAAACTTCATTTTAGTTGCGTGTGAGTTCTGGCTATTGTACGTATTTGTCTTATGAATGTTTTCATGACGATGACCTTACGTGGCTATTACGATTAATTAATTGTAACATTTATTCAATCACGATTAATCGCAAATAACGATGAATCGTCTCGTCCCTTTCCAAACGTCCGTCTGTCTCTCAAATCTGGAACCTTGACTAGCAGTATTTCCGACCGCGTAAAATATTCCCACGAGACAGTGAGGCCTGAACCTGCCGGATTCCCGAGCGCCGTTACTCAGCGCAACACTCGGAACCAATTTCACACTTAACGCTCTTGAGATGGTTCTTATTTTGGCGATGGCATCGTTCGTACGGCCATCTTGCAAAATGGATACAGAACGTAGATAACGAGAACGTCTGTAGCTCCGGCTCGGCGGAATCGGAGCACTTAGAACGCACGTACATCAATTCTAATAGCGTTAATGCCGCAGCGCTTCAGAGATGGCTTTGTTTAAGTGGCTGAACGTAATAATGCGCTGATAAATTGTTCTTTATTCCGTCTAGATCTTCGAGATGGGCCTCGGATGTTATTGGCCAACAGTTAAGTCAATCACGCATGCAAACGCTCACTGGAGACGGATCTATCGTCCCCGATCGCCTGGTAAACAATTAAATGCGTCTAACACTCTGAACACGGCTGACGAGGTTGGTCGTGATGTCATCTCTGGACACGCCACGCTTCCCTGTTGGACTTTGAGGTGGAGGTCGCTCAGGGTTCCGCGTGTTGGGCTGACAATCTGAAGGTTGGAGGGGGGTACCTGAGCAGGACCGTACCATTAATCATCAAATCCAGACGCATGTGTCTGTGTGGGTTTTCAGCAGGTTCTCTGGTTTCCTCCCACAGGCCAAAAGCAGATTCAAGGCAAATCGGCTGTTTTAAATTGCCCCATATAGAGTGTGTGTGTCTGTGTGAGTGAGTGTGTGCCCAGTAATAGATTGACCCCCTGTCCTGTATGTATCTGCCCAGCGCCCGAAACGTTCTCCCCTGGTTTTGCATGGGTCCTCCCACAGGTCAAAAACATGGATTCAAGGTGAATTGGCCACTTTAAATTGCCCCTATATAGTGTGTGTGTGTGTGTGTCTGTGTAAATGAGTGTGTGCCCTGTGCCCTGTCCTGGGTGTATCTGTCCAGTGCCCGAAACGGCACTGTGCCCCCCCCTTCCCCCCGGTGGTGCCCCTGGTGGAATTTAGGTCACACACGAGTGAGTGAAGTGAGCACACACGCTCGGAGCGGTGGGCAGCCCTTTACAAGGTGCCAGGAGAGGGATTGGGGTTAGGTGCCTTCCTCTAGGGAACTTAAGCTATAGTACTATAGCATTGTAGGGACCGGGAATCAAACCGGGGACCGTCAGGTCGCAAGGCTAGTTGCTTAACTTCAAGCCTACGACGGCCCCAGCTCTAGAACGCTTTGGTAAAAATTGGCAAATTAAGTTTAGGAACATGGCTGCGTCCCATCCCATGATGCAACAGGAGCATGACTCGAGCAGAGGAGGAAAAGTAAATGGACTGTTTATTTACGATTGCATCATCGTGACGTCGCATGACATTTGCAGTGTCGCGGCGCGTCACGTATGAGGTTGCGTGGCTACTGCGTCCTCGATCATTCCAAGCGCAGAATGCTTCAAAGTTTAAAGAGTACATACGAGATCAAACATAGTGTGTACACTAAAGCAGTCGACTTCAGATACGCGGCTTGTTATTGCTGCAGGTTATTAATTCTTTAATTACTTAATACAAGCGAAATAAAAAAACAACTTCCAGGCACACTGCGTGTGTGACCCCCCGACGACAGGTTCATTTCCCGAACACGAGGAAGGAAAATGGGTTCATTAGCGGAACATGAAGCGAGATCTGCATCCGTCTCGATTAGAACCTCGTTCCCCGAGGACAACCTCCTTTTGTTGTCGAACATGTGCAGCATGCCGGATTCTCTCGCCGACGCGCTCGATTCGAACCCCGTCCTTCAGATCCCGCCGTTCGCATTCCGCAGCCGACAGAAACAGGCCTGCGGGTTTTTTATTATTATTAAAGCGCCGGAAAAAGCGGCGGCGCTGCTGGGCCTGCTGCAGAAAACGGTGTGACGCAGTCGGGAAAGGCAAAGCGGAACGCCGGGCCGTGGGTGAGCGCTAACTACGTTCGACGCCAGGCTGCTTTCTCATGAGATATTTTAAAATCCGGCCCGAATTAGAAAAGAGAACCGAGTGGATGAATGCTGCCGACTAAAGCGCAGCGTGCGATGCTTTTCCGGATTTCGACGCGATCTTACCTTCATCTGGGCGAAGGGCTTGTCGTAGCGGCCGACGTAGAGCAGGCCGAGCGTCTTGGGGACCAACCTGATGGAGGAGACCAGAACATTACAGCAAGCCGTGTTTTTTTTATTTAATTCCATTATTAAAGAACCGGACATCATCCGAAAGTGACGCAGACAATACTAAACAAATTTTAAAAAAGGCCCCGGCCGTACCGGCAAATGTTACGATTGTACAAACACGTCTACTATAAAGCAATACGGCATGGGAGGGCGGGACATTATTCTCATTAAATCATATAAAGAGGTGTTATTAGTCCCAATTTTTAGCGGAGTACAGTTACAATAATAATAATAATACACAACCTCAAGTGACTTATTGCTTTAATAAAATAATACTTATGAACACACTATGATAAAAAAAAAAACTATTCAGAAAAGCATTTATTGAATGCAAAATCTCGTGTTCTAGTCTGATTTATAAAGTGAACGCTGATCACTGAGTAACAGGATTCTGGTTTCTCTAACAATCAAATACTGCCAGCCAGTGGGCAAGTTACAGAACACCGATTTAGTGCTGATCAGTGTTTGGTAGCTCAGCCAATCAGATTTAAGGAGCGGAACTGATATGAAGGTAAACAGAGAATTCATTATTTATTCATTACCTTACGCTTAGTTCTATACTAGGAACATGGGGGGGGGAAGGGGGGGGGCATGGTAAACATGTGTTATTGTCGATAATGTCACGGCTGGGCAAACGTCTCAGCCAATCAGATTTAAGGAGCAGAACTAACCCACAAAGCCTGTCCTCCTCCCGTGGAACACAGAGTCCCAGCAGCTCTACAGTCCTGTGGGGTTTATTTAAAGGACAGAGACACACTCGTCCGCTTCCAGCCCATTACCCTGGAGATTGTGGGGCGACGCTTCCGCAGCACGTTCTCGAGGTTCCGCTTAACAGCAGCGAAACCCTGCCGCGGCAATGAGAGGCTTTGGGGATCATCAGACAGCCTAAATACAGAGTCTGCACCCAGATGGAGGCGGCTCCAGCTATTCAATGTTTGGAGAACCAGCGAGGACGAGGTTACGGTTCTCAAACGGGGAGACAAAGAACGAAAAGCACAGATTGGAACACGTTTGAAACCCACGGCTGAAACCGCAGGACGCGGCTGTAACCCTGGAATCGATTTTTACGAGGTTCCTTATATTTGTAGTTGGAACTGGACACGGCTGAGATGCTACATCAGGGACGAGGCCTTAATAATGAAGAGGGTTTTGGTCACAAAGCAGGAAAATTGTAATAAAAAAATAAATAAATAAAAAAAAAACATGAAAGAAATAGCTCTGACAGTGAGGTTCAAACAACGGCCTTTCAAGGTGAACCGGGTCACACTGGCGACGTCAAATAGAACCCTTCATTTTGGCTGAAACCTGGAAGGATGATCCCTTCTCAAATATTCCTTCTGTCTGGGTTCAGGATTCGGAGCTGGGTCCGTCTGACTGACTGATGTCTGACGGACCGAGGACGTCTCGTAGATGTTTGGGGTGGAGAGGCAGCCATGATGCTTGGGGGTTAACGGTTAAAGGCTTTGCTCATGAAGTCGTCAGGCTGGCCTTAAGGAACCGGCCTTGCTACCTGAAGGTCCTCGTTTCAAGTCCCAGTTTCACTACGGCTGAAGTACCCAATTGCCCCCTGGGTGTGGTGTACAGGGCCACCCACCTCTCGACACACTTCGTTTAAGCCCGAAACCGTCAGAGTGACAATTTATTTATTATGAAACAGCCAGTTCCACTCCTTTAATCTGATTGGCTGAGCTGTCCGTCCAGCCGTGACATCATCGACAATAACGCACCCTTCTGAGCGCTTCACATTTGTATTAATGCGTGATATACTGTACATTATTTTAAATAATAAAATACAGATGAATATAAACACTCACAAGCACTAAACATGTTGCGGCTGTTTAAAAAAATGTGTTCTGAAAGTTGGCCACTAGACGGCAGTGTTTGATCGTTACAGAAACCGGTATCCTGGTACATAGCTGTCAGCGTTCACCTTAAAAACTGGATTGAGAGCAGATTATTAACGATTTTGTTTTTAATAAACGCATTTATTAATTAAACCTTGTTTTNTAAAATACAGATGAATATAAACACTCACAAGCACTAAACATGTTGCGGCTGTTTAAAAAAATGTGTTCTGAAAGTTGGCCACTAGACGGCAGTGTTTGATCGTTACAGAAACCGGTATCCTGGTACATAGCTGTCAGCGTTCACCTTAAAAACTGGATTGAGAGCAGATTATTAACGATTTTGTTTTTAATAAACGCATTTATTAATTAAACCTTGTTTTTTTATTATATTGTGTTTGTAAGCGTTGTATTCATTTTATTTTAATTTCATTAGGTTATTTGGGTAACACAGCAAAAAATAATAATAATTAAACGAAGATCGGGTTATGACGAAAACGTTCTCCGTTCACGATGCGGAAATTAAACTAATCGATAACTCATTTTCGTTTGGTCATCCTTAATTAATTTCCCTGAATGTTTACGTCGTGACTGGGTTCTAAAGCCCCGGGGGTTCTGAGGGAGGGATACCTGGCACCGCCGCTCAGCAGACGGATCGGCCACGCGTGGTTCAGGAATTCCAAAAAAAAAACCTGGAAGCAAACAGAGGCGCAGAGCCGGTCTGCAGAACCACCGATAAACCCAGAATTCTGAGTGAGCCACGGGCCATTTAACCCCAACGATTAGAAACTCGAACGTGAGTCATGGAGCTCGCTGATGGAGCTGAAGACTACAGAACCTCATTAGAACTTCGGGGGAATTACTGAAAGCCTCATTAGTTGAAATCGGGTGCAAAAATAAGTCCGAAAGAAGAAAAAACACGGAAAAATAGAACTTCCTTAAACTGACTGCAACAATACAGTATGAATACTACAGTACCCACAATCCCCTGCTCCTACACTGCACTCTCTGCAAACAAGAGTCCATTCAGTGACAAAAAAACAGAACCATGAGAGGAATTAAAGGTTCTCTACAAAATATTAAACACGTTCCTTAAAAACGTTCCGAGTGACATAGACGGGATCGGACAGACTCATCATCAGTGGGACATACCCCTCCCCCCCGATGGTGGAGATCTTCAGTCGGAAGTCCACAGAATTGTGGCTGGGAGGTTTCCACTTCAGGATGTTGTCACAGCGACCGGGTTTGTACTTCTGCAAAAGAAAAAACAACAAAAGAAAAACGACAAATTAATTAAATTTACACAACATATTAACTGTACACCCCCCCCCCCACCGATCCTCTGATGTGCAAGATGACAACCAACCAGCTGCTTTTATAGTAGTGATGGAGGTGTAGGTGGTGGTGGTGGTGGTGGAGGTGTTGGAAGAGGTGGTGTTGGTGGAGTTTGTGTCGTGGTGATGGCAGTGGTGGGAGTGTTGTCGGTGGAGGTGTTGGTGGAGGAGTTGGTGTTGGTTGAGGTATTGGTGGTGGTGTTGGTAGTGGTGGAGGTAGTGTTGTTAGTGCAGGAGGTGGTGGAGGTGTTGGTGATGGAGGTGGTAAAATCTACCTCCCCCGACCCTGATAGAGACTTAATCTGAAGATGATGGGTGTTTGTTAATTGCAGAGTTGTTTGCTTAACAAGCATGAAGTTTATTTTGTCTCTTGATTTGTGATCAAAGCTTCAGTTCGATTGCGTACGACTCGACATCGCACCTCACTAAGATCCTCAAAGAACCGAAGTGAGAGAACCGAAGCGGGTAAACACCGAGGCGTTGGTGTTCTAACCTTTCAAGATCTGTCAGGCTGCCAAGGCTCTCTCCTCTCAACCTCCAAAAATAACGAGCCAACAGCTGGAGGAACAAGAACATACAAAGGACCGAGGAACGTGAGCGAAGGAGTGGGGGGAAGAACAGGGTTAGCATATCAGTTTCCCATTCACTAAACGGGGACAGAACCTCGGGGACGGAACCTCAGAAACGAAACCTTAGAGCCAAAAAACCTCAGAGACGGAACCTTAAAACTGGAACCACAGAGGCACAAGCTCAGAGCCGGAACCTCAGAGAAGGAACGTCAGAGATGGAACCTTTGAGATGGAACCTCAGAGGTACAACCTCAGAGACAGAACCTCAAAGGCAAAACCTCAGAGACAGAATGTCAGAGATGGAACCTCAGAGGCACAACCTTTGAGATGGAAAGTCAGAGATAGAACCTCAAAAGCAAAACCTCAGAGAAGGAAAGTCAAAAATGGAACCTCAGAGGCACAACCTCAGAGACGGAACGTCATAGATGAAATGTCAGAGTTGGAACCTTAAGGCCAGAACCTTAAAGCCGGATCCTCCAAAGGCACAACCTCAGAGATGGAACCTCAGATGCACAACTTTAGCGAAGGAACTTCAGAGCTGGAACCTCAGAGGCACAACCTCAGAGACGGAATGTTACCTCACACACAGCAGTGTGATGCAGCTGCGGCGATGAGGTTCATTTCCAGCCGTCAGGGTTCTTTTTAAAGCAATAAACGAAAGCGGTGTTCGGGAGGAACAAACGTAGAACCCAAACTCCCGAAGCTCATGGCTTTGTTGGAGGATATGTCGGTCTGCATGCAGTGTAGGCCGAGAAACGTCTGTTGTTTCAAAGAAGACGATATTGCAGATATCTCCTCGTTTAGCTGCGGGTCACAGAACGGTTCTCTTACGCTCTGAGTTTGAAGGTTCTTCTGAGTCACACGCTATAGATTTTGCTTGAAACAAGTCAACTCTGAAGAACACTGACATTCGACCCGACTTCCGCACCTGGAGGATTCTGTCGCATAGCAATGAGCCGCACTTAAGACCTGATGTGTGTAACTTAGCAACCGCAGAGGAACCTGACGGTTCTGAAAGAGGCTGTAGAGCTGTTTGTCATCTGGGTGTGAACTCAACCACGAGAACTTGTTTATTCTGAGAAAAGTTGGGACGCGTTCCAAAAACTGAGATTATAAACGAGCTCCACTGAACTAGATTTTATTTGTGGGAAAAAAATAAAGTTTAGAAACTGCAAATTATTCAAACAAACAACTCAGAGTCCAAGACGATCAGATGACCATTTAGATACCCAAAGAGTGGGTGGGGTTACCCAACAGGACACTAAATGGGTGTGCGGTAACCCAAAAGTACTTAAAATGGGCGGGGTAACCCAACGTGACTTGAAATGGGTGGGGTAACCCAACGGGACTTAAAATGGGTGGGGTAACCGAAAAGGACTTGAAATGGGTGTGGTGGGCAGGGTAACCCAACAAGACTTGAAACAGGTATGGTGGGAGGGGTAACCCAACGGGACTTGAAATGGGTGAGGTGGATGGGGTAACCCGACAGGATGAAAAATGGGTGTGGATAACCCAACGGGACTTGAAATGGGCGAGGTGGGTGGGGTAACCCAACAAAGCACAACAAGTAAATTGGGGTGGGGTGGGTACGGCAGGGCAGGGTGCACACTCCTACGGGTCAAGGAACCTTTAAAACTCGGAAAGAAACCCGAGTGGTAACATGAAAAGACAGATTACGATTAAAACTACATATAGATAGAAATATATAAATAAATATATATTCAAAACGCAGATATTTAAAATTCGTCATTCTGGAACGCGAGCAACATTAAAGTGTGTGATGAGAAAGGAAAAGCCGGAACGTTTCTGAGGGTGAGATTTGACTTTAAAATGACCGGCCTGCTATCTAACAAGCTAAGCACAGCTTAAACAATTTCACACGGCGGCGGCGGCGCCTCCGGCAAGAACATTACAGATAAACACAAAGACCGTCTTATCCAAATGAGGTAAAGGTATTAGCTTTAAGGTTGTGCTAGTGGTTCCGAAAGGGGGCAGGGGGGAGTTCATTTAGAACTGTTTAAAGCTTGGTTTTCAGGGTTTGCGTTGGAAAGACGGGGGTCAGACTCCGCGCAAAAAAAAAAAAAAACATTAAAATGCAAAAATGGGCCGGCACGGTGGCTTAGTGGTTAGCACATTCGCCTCTCAGCGCTAGGGAGTCCCGGTTCGAATCCCCATCTGGGTGGAGTTTCCATGTTCTCCCCGTGTCTGCGTGGGTTTCCTCCGGGTTCTCCGGTTTCCTCCCACAGTCCAAAAACATGGATCAAGTTAATTGAATTCTCAAAATTGCCCCATTTAGAGTGTGTCTGTGTGAGTGAGTGTGTGCCCAGCGATGGATTGGCGCCCTGTCCTGGGTCTATCTGCCCAGCGCCCGAGACGTTCTCCCCTGGATGGGCAT
>JAFMOD010000205.1:1428397-1457379 GCA_019802435.1 Corydoras maculifer
TCCGGGTTCTCCGGTTTCCTCCCACAGTCCAAAAACATGGATCAAGTTAATTGAATTCTCAAAATTGCCCCATTTAGAGTGTGTCTGTGTGAGTGAGTGTGTGCCCAGCGATGGATTGGCGCCCTGTCCTGGGTCTATCTGCCCAGCGCCCGAGACGTTCTCCCCTGGATGGGCATGGGGAACCCCACCGCGACCCTAATAGAGGATAAGCGGGAGATAAGGAATGAATGAATAAAATGCAAAAATGACGACGAGGACGGAACCAAGGCGAAAGTTTGTTTTGAGAAATGGCAGCCGCGAGGTCATGTGATTTTTACGAAGCATACAAAGCAGCTAGACGTTTAATAAACGCATTGTTTTATACCAATTCTGAGAAATGTTGTTAAAATCAGAATCCTGTTACTCAGTGATCAGCGTTCACTTTAAAATCCGGATTAGATTACATCGCAGAAGAGCAGATTATAAACGATTTTGCGTTCAATAAATACATTTCTGAATCAAATTTTGTTTTTTTATAATAGCGGGCTTGTAAGCGTTTTATTAATGCAAGAAGACACTCAAGGTTGTGTATTGTGAATAAATCATGGGAAAGAGGTGGAACTGTACTCCACTACCTGTCGGGACTAATAACACCAAAAATAAGGTTGGAATCATGAATGCGTTTATTGAAAACAAAATCGGTAATAATCTGCTCTTCTGTGACGTAATCTAATCTGTTTTTTATAGTGCTCGCTGATCACCGAGTAACAGGATTCTGGTTTCTCTCACAATCAAATAAGAAAATACAGAATGCAGTTTATAAAGACAGTGTAACAGGTTTAGTGCTCGTTGGTGTTTATATTAATCTGTGTTTCATGATTTAAAATAATGTATTGTATTTCACGCATTGATACCAATGTGAAGCGCTCAGATAGGTGGGTTGTTGTCGAGGTCACGGCTGAACAAACGGCTCAAACAATCAGATTTAAGGAGTGGAACGACCCGTTTTATAAGCATTAATGTTTGAAAAAAAAAAAAAAAAGGAAAAACTGTGCTTCGTATTCCAGTCAGGTAAACACCAGAGACACCGTGTCACAGACTTAAAGATGAAGTTCTCTAAAAGAAAAGCTCCGGTGATTTGATGCCTCATTCGGTGACATCCATCAGCGCCGCGTAACGCCGCGTTCAGACTAAGACGAGCGGCAGAATTCAGCATAAAATTAAAGACGCCGGGAGCTCTGCCGTTAATCAGACTCCACCAGCCGGCGGCGGCACAAAACCACACTGACCCACTGATTCAAGTACATAGGCTTTCCCAAACAATGGGGCAATTGTGCCATCCGTCTGCACTGGCGTGCTGATGCCAAAGTCCAGCCGTCTGCCGGGTCCAGTATTCCCAATGCGTCCTCGAGAGCGGTTCTGCTTCCCATAGCAACCGGCAAGAAGGAAGGCGCCTGCGGCAACTGGGAAGCCGTCTGTGCATCGTAATTAAGGCGTGATTAGGTTAAAAAAATGGCTGCTTTATTTAATTATTCATGCAACACAAGTTTTTCGTCGAGTCCCAAACTAAAGAACAGCATTTTCAGACGGGACAGTTACTGTGCTAGTTACAGGGCATGGCAGTTAGAGGGCATGGTAGGTAGAGGGTGATATAGAGGGTGTGGTGCAGAGAGGGTGGAATAGTTAGATGGTGGGTTAGAGATGGTGGGTTAGAGTGCAAGAACTTCATCTTTTAGTGTGTGTGATAGTTAGAGGGTGTGGTAGTTGGAGGGAGTGGTAGTTTGAAGGTATGGTTAGAGTGCAGTTGGAGGTTCTGATAGTTTGAGGGAGTGGTAGTTAGAGGGCGTGGTAGTTGGAGGGTGTGGTAATTGGAAGGTATGGTTAGAGTGCAGTTGGAGGTTGTGGTAGTTGGAGGTTGTGGTAGTTGGAGGTTGTGGTAGTTGGAGGGTGTGGTAGTTGGAAGGTATGGTTAGAGTGCAGTTAGAGGTCATGGTAGTTGGAGGGTGTGGTAGTTGGAGGGTGTGGTAGAGGATAAAGGGGCTGGAGTTTGCTTTTAAGGTTTTATGATGTCACTAAAACTGGAGAACACAGGGAGAACCCTCTCCGTAGTAGTAGCAGGTTCTCATGGCATGAGTGGAGATCCGGACTCTGGGCGTCGCCCGTTTTTAAACTGATAATCGTTGCGTTTAGCGCAGCTTGCGTCTCTTTCAGGTTTAACAGACGCGACGACGTTCTGTTTTTTTTTTCCTGGTCCGAGTTCCGTACACTCGGCACAAACAGCGCCATCTGGAACGCGTTCCATGCTCTCGCACGCCATCTGCAGCGATGACATGCTTTTTTTGTAATTAACACCCGACCTCTCGCTCTCTCTCTTGCTTGCTCACCGCAGACATGCCAAGAAATTTTCCAGGGACGTGCTTTCTGAGGAACGTTCTCACAGGTTCCGTGTCCAGCGGCACGGGATCCGCACCCTCCTTGAAAGACAATAAAATTAAAGCGCCATCCCGTTAAGACACGCCCCTCCAAATCGACCCGCGGCGCCCGTCCCATCTGCGACCGCGTGAGGCGGGTTTCCGATTCGTCTTCATTAAGCCTCCCACTCGTTAACTTCACACTCAGATGTTCTGAGACGCTCCACGGTTTAAAGGGCCAGCGCTTTTCCTTTGAGTGAGGGGCAAGTGGGAGGCGAATGGGTGTCAGTGGGGTAGTGATGCACATCAACATTCAGAGGACGTGGCAGTTGGAGGGCATGGCAGTTAGAGGGCATGATAGTTGGAGGTCGTGGCAATTGGAGGGTGTGGTAGTTGGAGGGTGTGGCAGAGGGTGTGGCAGTTGGCGGGTGCATTTAATATTTTATGTGCAGTTGCAGAAATAGGACCCAACATTCTCGTCTTATTAAATTCTCGCCAAAATATGCTTCAAGAAATTTTAAACACATCTAATGACTAAAGTAGCACCCCCCCACCCAACACACACACACACAGAATTACATGAACACCGTGTGGGGGGGGGAGGGGGGGTGGAAGATAAAAGAGGAACTGTATATATTATTATATGTATATATATTTTCTTGGGCGACGGTGACGCTTCCCGTTTCTTTAAATAAGCTTCCTCATTTCGTTCCCTCGTGCCTCTGGCCGTTCTGGACGCGACGCTATGAGAACGTAGAGATGACGAGTCAGAAGTGAGCTCTTATTTACACCGGAGATGCTAAAGATAGATGGCGCTCTGTAGAAGAACGTCCGCCGCGTGGCTTTAACGAGGGAAAGCCGGATGTTTTTGTTTGGCATTAAAGAGACGTGACGCAAATTTACGACACTTTTTTTACAAAAAAAAGAATTCATACAATATATCGTTGCAAAATAGTTTCGTGGCCAAAATCACGCAAACGAGACGAAAATCTTTTTTCCACCATCCCAAAGACAGGGTTCTACAAAAGCAGTAGAACACATGGTGGAGTTGGGAATGAGCTACATTGTTGTCAAACCAGCCTGTGGAGGGCGCTATTGCAGTGGCAGTTAGGAAGCACCCCAGTTTAACCTCCCACCCGTCACACACGAGCACGATGGGTTCGAACGCATTAAAGATTTAACGGAATGATAATCGCAGACCTCGCTGACCTTTCCTGCCCCGTTAATGAGGACGCGGTCGACCTGAGGGACACCGCCGCCGCTGGAACTCATCATCCAGAGCATCGACTGTGTGAGCCGTCCGAATAACTTTGCACTCATTTGCATATGTTAAATAACAGCAAAATGTCTGATAACGTTAAACGCACTAAATAAACCGTTTTATTTATTTATTTAACATCGTTAGTTTGCATTCAACCCTCACTTGGCTAGAAGATTCCAACTTAATATCCGTAAAACTATACATCGTAAAATGACGCTATTCTACACCTCGCGTAAATTAATTTATAATCAGATCTAACGAAGTCTTTCTGCTGACTCAGCTAGCTTGTTTAATTAACAGGATTCAGATGGATTTAGATACATGAAGAGGAATCGCTGTAGGCCCATCTGGTGCCAACAACAATGCAATGATAAAACGGGTAGTTACGTAACTAAAATATAAGTGGCTTTTGTTGAGCCATTTGTCCAGCCGTGACATCAACAATAACACACACCTCTGAGCGCTTCACATTCGTATCAATGCGTAAATACAATACATTCCTCTCCGGGTGTTTTTAAATTATTTATTTTATAAACCACCTTCTGTACTTTGGCCACTGGATGGCAGTGTTTGAATGTTAGAAAAAACTGAATCCTGTTACTCCGCGATCAGCGTTCACTTTAAAAACCAGACGCGAAAGACAAGATTATTAACAATATTGTTTTCAATAGACGCATTCATGAAATCACTCAATATTCCCAAAACATACTCCAACTCGCTCACAACGTTCTTGATGAATGTCGCCTGGTGGTTCCACCTCACTCCATGGCGTTCACCACCGATCAACGGTGGAACCATCTTCCCAACTCTGTCCATAAGGCAGAGTCACATGGCATCACTTTCACAAACACCTGATCTAAAAATTAAAATCATTTAAAAAATTTCAAATAAAAAGTGGGGGGGGGGTGCAGGATAGAACAATGATCAGGTTTGAAAGTTCTAGAGTGAAGCTGGTTCTTCCGTAACTTCGGACTTGTGTTTTCATTCGTAAGTCGCTTCGACTCGATGAACATAAATCTAATACTTTTTTAGGCCTCTTGGCTTTAGAGTCACATGGGTGGGGCTATGGGGTCATCAGTGTAGCTGAAGCAGTGGGACGGACGAACGGTTGTGTACCAATCACGCTGGTGGAGTGTCAGTAGAGGGGGGTGGTGGTGGTGGTGGTTGGAGGGATTACGGGGTCATCGGTGTAGCTGAAGCAGCAGGACGCCCGGACGGTCGGGTACCGATCACACTGGCGGAGTGTCAGTGGAGGGTGGGGTGGGGCTACGGGGTCATTGGTGTAGCTGAAGCAGCGGGATGGACGGCCGGACACCGATCACACTGGCGGAGTGTCAGTGGAGGGTGGGGTGGGGTTACGGGGTCATTGGTGTAGCTGAAGCAGCAGGATGGACGGCCGGACGGTCGGGTACCGATCACACTGGCGGAGTGTCAGTGGAATGCAGAGCGAGTGGGCCGCAGTGTGGAGGAGAACCTGGAATCCGGACTGTGAGAACGTGCAGGTGCGATGTGCATCAGCTCACCACGTTCTCCACCGCCCGCCGGAGATGGAGCATGTCAAACGCATCCAGAAGTGATGAGTCATGAAGCCGCGTCCATACGCCTCCAGGTGCGGTGAGAAAAAAAAAATAAAAAAATAAAAAATAAAACAAGTTCTAATCACTCACGGGAGAGGATGCAGAGAACGCAATGCATTGTGGACGCTGCCAGGGAGACAACACCGCCGGCCCGAAAATATGGCGAGCACCGCCGCGCGCTCGTGATTCATAAGGGCCTTTATAGCCGGACAACGGCGGGAACGTATCCGAAGACACTCCTGGATCCGTGATTCATTCTCTTTGGCTCAAATTGGTTCCGCCGTGCGGAGATCCTGGGAGTCTGGATCGGAAGGCGGGTGTTGAAAAGTTGAAAAACGGAGCGAATAAGATTTATAAGCGACGGGGGAGAAAGAGAGCTGGAAAAAGCACCGCAAAGATGAAATAAAACCTGCCTGCGACGCAGAAGCTCAGCGCTCCGCGTCCAAAAACCTGTTTGTGAGATTAGACTTTTCAAGGTGCCAAGGTCACATTGTTCTTCGCCAGATGTGAAAAAAACCCGGAGTATAAGGTTTAAATGGTGCGAACATCTGCCTCAGTCTCCGATCTCAACAGAAAGATGAATAAATGAATTAAAAATGACACTACACATTTTTTTAAATCGTTAATTCACGTGTTTTCAGACCGTGTGTGGAAACCTGAGCTCCATACAGAAATAGGGAGAACATGCAAAATCCTGGGCTCAAGCTCCTGCACTGAGGAGCTGCTCATAACTAAGGCAAATTGCCCCATGTGACGCTTTAAAGCTATTTTCTGTCCAAGAAAACCTCGGCTTCAATCTCCGGTCTCAATTTTTAAAATGTTCTAATTACACATTTTTTAAATCGTTAGTTTACCTGATACGGCAGCGTGTAAGCTCCATGGGAAACTCCTGCAGGCACAGGGAGAACATGCAAAACCCTGGACTTTCTGGCGTTATGCACAGAGGAGCTAAGACAGATTGCCCTATGTGACGTTTTAAAGCCATTTTCGGCCCAAAAACCGAGATAAATAATGAAAACAGATTTTTTTTTTTTTTTTTTGCGTACACACCCGAGCAAAGCTGTTGGCTCTGATGAGACGCCGGCAAGCTCATTTCCTCCTCCCTGCACATCGAGTCGACGACAACAGAACCAAGCGACGCTCACAATCAGCGTGATGCAGAGGACTCACCGTGGGAACCTCGACCAATTTACACCAATCAGGTTCCGAGGCCTCCGAAGCCACGAGGAACTAATTTGCAAATTACGGGTGATTTGAACAACTCGAAGAGCATCACCACGGCACGGCGGCGAGCGAGCCCTCTGACGCCGGTGCTGGAAACGAGGTTACCTTCACCCAGCGCTTTGATTAACCATCTGGACGTTTGATTGGTCGGCTTCCTAAACCTGCGTCTGCGGCGTGACGTTTTAACATCCACATCCAGAATAAATAAAAATCCAGAGAGCATGAATCAAAAATAAATCAAATACAAATCATAAAAATAGTCCCTCTTTGGGACCGGAGAAGCCAGGCTTCGTTCTAACGATTATTTAACAAAATCAATAAAAATAAATAAAATCAGCTGATTTTAACTGGCGTAATATTTAATAAAGTGAGAGAGCGTGGCATTATAATGAATAAATTACATAAGGAGTACAGTTCCACCTCTTTATCGTGATTTATTTACAATAATACACAACCTCGAGAGTCTAATTATGTTAATAAAACGATTACAAACTCACTATAATAACAAAAACAAGGTTTGATTTATAATTGCATTTAAATCGTTAATAATCTGATCTTCCGCGGACAAAATCTAGTCAGTTTTTTCCAATAAACACTGATTGCTGAGCAACAGGATTCCAGTTACTCTAAAATTCAAACACTGCCATCTAGTGACAAATTACAAAACACAGTTTATACAAATAGGAGCATAACGTATTGTATATCACGCATTGATACGAACGTGAAGCGCTCAGAGGGGTGGGTTATTGTCGATGATGTCACGGCCGGACAAATGGCTCAGCCAATCAGATTTAAGGAGCAGAACTATATTAAGGCAATGCTATGAGAGGGCGTGGCATTATTAACATGTGTTAATTAAACATAAAGCAGTTCAGAATCTGGTCTCCTGTGAAGTAACGTGAATGCTGATCGCAATATTAAATTTTATAATAATAAATCTGCTGATATAGAACAACAAACGCGTTCTCTGTTTTATTAAAGTTATTTTATACGTTTGCCTGACTGTGTGTATGATCATTTTACCCCCCCCCACTCCCCTGAGTTCATTCAGAGTTCTCTTTTTGCACGAGGCGTCTGAGTAACGGGAACCAGAGGCAGGTCACAGTCCATCCGTCAGAAAGTGGCAGAACGTTGCACTGACGTGTTGATGAACTTGCGTTAATGAGCGTGCAGGGTTCTGCGCACGCCGCTGCGGAGCATCAGATTAAACATTACAGACTCGCCGGGTACCGGATCCGTGCCACGAGCGGCTTTCAGCCTCAGACTTCAGAGATATGCAGATCACTACAATGTGACGGTTCTTAACGTCACCATGGCGACGGCCTCATCTACAAACGCGGCGAAGACAACACGAACGGCCGGAGATAACGGGAGTCGAGCTTAAAAAGGTAAAAAAAAAGCCCTGCGAGAACACAACTGAGGAACGATTCAGGAGTCGCAAAAATGTAATCAACGGCCGCGTGAGCCAAGGGTCCCTGGTTCGAGGCCCGGTCCCAACATGGACTACGGGTGAAGTTGTTCCCCTGACGCCATGCGCTCAATTCACTGTGTGTGTGTGTGTTTCACTGCATGGATGGGTTGAATTTGGAGAACACACTCCAAAGCCAGTGATTATGATGTCATAATCCTCTTAAGAAAAGGAATAAAATTAAATACATAAATGAATAAATCTTGTCAAGGGAAGAATATGGAACCACCAACAACCAACAGTGGGTCAGACTAAGGGGGGGGGGGGGGGTTCCCCATGCCCATCCAGAGGAGAAAGTTTCAGGTGCTGGGCAGATACACCCAGGGCAGGGGGACAATCTATCACTGGGCACACATTCACACACACTATATGGGGCAATTTGGAGGATTCAAATGACCTTGACCCATGTTTTTGGACTGTGGGAGGAAACCCACGCGGACACGGGGAGAACGCGAAAACTCCACCCAGATTGGGATTCACACTTGGATCCACAGCACTGAGAGGAGAACATGCTAATCACTAAGCCACCATACCACCCCCTTTTTTTTTGTATTTATTTATTTAAATTTGATACTTAATTATCTTGTTCTGTTGTGTATATATGTATATATAATCATGTATAACGAACATGTGTAATGTTATACTAAACCTGCATCATAAAAGATTTTTAAAATATATATATTTAATATATTAAATTAAGAGCGGCATGGTGGCTTAGTGGTTAGCACGTTCGCCTTTCAGCACTAGGGATTCTCGGTTCGAATCCCCATCTGGGTGGAGTTTCCATGTTCTCCCCTTGTCTGCGTGGGTTTCCTCCGGGTTCTCTGGTTTCCTCCCACAGTCCAAAAACATGGATCAAGTCAATTGAGTTCTCCAAATTGCCCCATATAGACTGTGTGTGTGTAAGTGAGTGTGTGCCCAGCGATGGATTGGCGCCCTGTCCTGGGTGTATCTGCCCAGCGCCCAAAACGTTCTCCCCTGGATGGCGGTGACAGAACGGGGGTGACAGAAGCGGTGGAGATCGAGGTGGAGAATGTAGGCGCAGATCAAACCCCAAAACTTTAGCAGCGGAGTGACGTTCCGCCGCCTGTGTGAACGGGTTTTGATCGAATGCTTTGTATTAACGAGAATGTAAACGTTCTCCTCTGAGAACAATCAGCCTGCGGATTCCCGGCTCTCTGTTCACCGTTTGCCGGAACATCGTACGGATTTTGACTTTTGGATCCTTCGTTTTCATTTCTTTTCCCTCTTTGAACTGGCTTACAGGTCCAAATCAGCCGCGGCGAGCACGGACCGACACGGGGGCGGATCGATGGGGCAGCAGGTGGGGCAGCGGGTGGTGCTGAATAAAACATGAGCGCTGATGTGAAACCTGGAACCGTTCTCCAAACCCGGACGCATCGCTTCCTGCTGCGCCTTCAATCCTCACCTCACCTCTGTTTTTGGCGAGCGGGAGAAGGAGGGGGGAGGGGGGGGTTACTTGGACCTCTCAATAATCCATAAAGCTAATGCTTCACAATGTCAGGGGACTAGAGATTTAACCCCCCCCCCCCCCAATAAGTCGGAACGTGAGTGGGCAGAGAAGGGAAGAGGCTGCTCTGTGCAGAACATCAGTTCAGTTTACCTCCAGATCAGCTCTCCATCTGCATCTGCTGGGATGCACAAACGGAACCCGGAGACTCCGAGAACCGCCGATTCCAAAATGCTTGGTCAGATTACCATTTGGGTCTGAAATGCTGAGCAGATATATTACTGTGTAGGTCGCCCTAGAAACGGCACCAACACTAATAATGAAAATAATATAATAATAATCCATTCATCGTCTTCCGCTTTATCCTCTACTAGGGTCGTGTGTGTGTGTGTGTGGGGGGGGGGGGGTTTCCCCATGCCCATCCAGAGGGCAATGTCTCGGGTGCTGGGTGGATACACCCAGGACAGGGCTAATATTATAATAATAATAATAATAATAATATAATAAAAATGCTAAAGCTCACATTGACAACATAACGTGACAACAAACGTCATGTGATGCAAAACATCACAATACTAATAGATAATTAATATAGATAGATAAATAAAACCTCCCACAGTGTTCCGGATCCCAATCTGGGTGGAGTTTCCATGTTCTTTCCGTGTCGGCGTAGGTTTCCTCCGGGTTCTCCGGTTCCCTCCCACAGTCCAAAAACTCCTCTAATTGCCCCATATAGTGTGTGTCTGTGTGAGTGAGTGTGTGTGTGTCCGGCGATAGATTGGCGTCCCTGACCTGAGTGGATCTTCCCAGCTCCCGAAACGTTCTCCCCAGGATGGGCATGGGAAACCTGACCAACACCCCCGCTTTACTAAAAGACCCCCCCCCGATTCAATCAGAGTCTGATCTCGGTTCCAGCTGGTCCCCTCACTCTCTCACCGTCTTGTATTTTATCATTTCGTTTTGTAAATGAGGCGGAAAGGCCGCGGCATGGAACCCGGCCCGCTGCAGCAGGTGCTGATGGCGTCATCATTGAACACGACAACGATCTGCGTCTCAGATCTGAACCGAGCCGCGGATCACAGAACCGCAGAACAGAGCGGCGCCGACATCAAACGCAACCGCAAACCGCCACGTTCAGGGCGCGCTGACGGGTGATAACGCCCGGGCATCTGCCGATCACAGGGCAGGGGGAGTGGCGGGGGGGGGACTAACAGCCTAAGTGAGAGATGAGAGAAGTTGAAATGTACGCTGCTCCCCCGCGGGGCTCTCTTTCGGGACGATGCAGTGTTCCTCGGGGGACTCAGCGCGCGGTGGGTCCAGGAGAACTCCGCGTTTCCGCGGCCTCTGTGATCTCCGAGCAACACGCAGAACGTAAGAAGGGCTCCTCGTGCGTTGCGGAAACCACAGAATGTGAACGGAACGATGCCAAAAGCGGCGAGAAGGAGACGAGGATTTCGGATTGGAATAGCTGGTCGCGCCGGAGGACGCCGGTGTCTGATCCCCGTCCAAAACAGCACTGACGCAAAAAAAGGTCCATCAGCAGATCAGAATCCAGTGGGATTAGATTAAATCAGGCGCGTGGAATTAAAAGATTTAAATGTCAAGATTATTATTTTTTTTAAGCCATCCATCCATTTCTGAGTTCCATGATGGAGTTAAAGGAAAAGCGTTAACTGTATGTTTAGTGAGTGAGTGAGTGAGGGAGTGATTGAGTGAGGTAGTGAGGGAGTGAGTGAGTGAACCCAAACTCACCTCAATAGGCTGAAAGATCAGACCGTCCACTTCATGACTGACCTGAGACGTGAACCGGCCCTCGAGAAGCTGCGGGAGAGGGAGAGGGAGAGAGAGAGGGGAGAGAGAGAGAGAGAGAGAGAGAGAGAGAGAGAGAGAGAGAGAGAGAGAGAGAGAGAGAGCGAGAGAACGAGAGAGCGAGAGAAAAAGAGAGAGAGAAAGAGAAAGAGCGAGAGCGAGAGAGAGAGAGAGATAGGGGTTATTCAGTAGATCAGCAGAACAAATTACTCCGGTTCTCAACAGAACCGCGCGTTAACCGACTAATTATAAAAATAATAACAATAATCATCATAATCATAATTTTAAAAAATCTTAATAAAATAATAATCATAATAAAAATAATGATAATAATAATGGTCAGCATGTTCTCTCAGCGCTGGGGGTTCCCGGTTGAGTGGTGTTTCACATGGGGGGGGGGGGGGACGTTTCGGTCGCTGGACAGATACACCCAGGACAGGGCGCCAATCTATCACTATCCCTGTGCCCATCCAGGGGAGAACCGAGCACACACACACTCATACCCCCCCCCCCCCCGCGCCCCCCCCGCCTCCCGGCGCTGGTGTGTTCTGAATGTGAACTGTG
The DNA here is from genome assembly GCA_019802435.1 of Corydoras maculifer. Taxonomy (NCBI): domain Eukaryota; kingdom Metazoa; phylum Chordata; class Actinopteri; order Siluriformes; family Callichthyidae; genus Corydoras; species Corydoras maculifer. The sequence goes on from JAFMOD010000205.1 coordinate 1,440,162, forward strand.
CGAGACCTCGCCATGACGATCGTCTGCGCTCGCTTTGTATTCGGACACTGAAACATTTTCTCATCAAGGCAGAAGGCTTCGAGACACTTTGCAAAAAAACTAGAGAAAGCGACAGAATGTTCTGGATGTTTCACGAACGCGAGGACGACGGCGCCGAAAACAAAGCCGGAATCATTTCGGTATGTACCAGAACCGCTTAGAACCCTCCATCAAGGCTTCCCTGATGAATAGGTGTTCAACTGCGTCTGAACAGAAGAAAATGAGAAACGAGTGAGCACACACACACACACACACACACACACACACACACACACACACACACACACACACACACACACAAATAAAGTCAAGGCTGTGCGAAGCTGTGGCAACACGATCTATATGAAACAAAAAGTGTCAATAAAATAAAACACACACACACTCGCGCACACAGACAAACACACACATAGACACACACACTCGCGCACACAGACAAACACACACAGACACACACACACACAGTTATGCATTGTGGGAACTTCACAGCATCGCACCGTCCCTGGATCAGACTCTACTAAAATGAATTGAAGTCTACGTAGTGTTTAGCATGTTCTCCTCTCAGCGCTGGCGATCCAGGTTCGAAACCCGATCTGGGTGGAGTTTGCATATTCTCCTCGTGTCCATGTCGGTTTCCTCCATCAGTTTCCTCCCACAGTCAAAAAATGTGGATTCAAGGTAAATTGGCTGCTCTAAATTGCCCCATATAGTCTGTGTATGTGAGTGTGTCTGTCCTGGGTGTATGTGTCCAGCGCCCAAAATGTTCTCTTATAGGTGGGCATGGGGAACCCGCCTCGCTAAAGTTCCCCAATGTGTGTGTGTGTGTGTGTAAACAATGTTCTACAGTAGGGATGAGTGCTTTTTGCAATTAAACGTGATTAAAAATGTTACAATGAAATTATTGTAAAAGTGACTGGCGATCGTCATGATGACGTTCATACGATTTTTTTTGGCGGGATCTTTAGACCAAAACAACATTTCAATGAAGTTTTCAACCTGACGAGTTCACAACAAACCATGTGACTCGTCTGTATGAGCGTCATGCTCCCCAATTTACATAAGTCCCTTTATTCTAAACTACAGATTTAAATGCCAATAAAAATGATATAATGTTAGTATGATGTTAAAATCTATCAGCATTCGTAAGCAGGGGGATACCCCCCCCCCCCCCGTGCATTAGCACCATCAATTCAGTTATACTTATAATAAAATGCGTAAAATTGATCCTTTGAACTCACAAAAATCTATTTCCATTAATGAACATTGACTTCGGATCGTCAGCCGAGCTCCCGACATCCCTCGTTAGCGGCTGAAGGTTTCACTAAATCAATTAGCTGCTCGATCGGCGGAGAGTCGACATCAAACGGGATTTACTGTCTCGCAGCCGAGCGTCCCATAAAAACTAGCAACTAGGACGCAAAGATGATGTCACGCCGTCGGATTACACCGGAATTTCAAAAATGAAAAACCGACGATCCCAAGTCACTTTATAATTAATTCATTGTAACATTTTTAATTACGATTAATTGCAAAAAGCAATAATTCCTAGTGTGTAACATTGTTTACACACACACACACACACACACACACACACACTGGAGACTTTATGTAACTATGAGGAGTATGGGGGAACTAGTGAAGTGGGTTCCCCATAGGCGCTGGTACACCCACTCACTTACACAGACTATATAGGAGCAATTTCATCCATCCATTATCTTACGCTTTATGCTCTATAAAGGTCGGGGGGGGGGGGGGTTCCCCCATGCGCTGGGTAGATACACCAATCTATCACTAGACCCACACTCACACACTATATGGGGCAATTTGGAGAACTCAATTGACCTTGATCGATGTTTTTGAACTGTGGGAGGAAACCGGAGAACCCGGAGGAAACCCATGCGGACACTGGGAGAACATGCAAACTCCACCCCGATTAACCGGGAATCCCTAGTGCTGAAAGGAGAACGTGCTGAACCACTAAGAGGGGCAATTCGGAATAGCCAATTTACCTTGAATCCATGTTTTCACATTTGAATCATTTGAAACTTTGTTCATTTTGGAACCTCGGGTCTGATTGAGGTTCCGCAGGCGGAGAATCTGAGGTTAGAAACGCTCGGCCGCCGAACATCAGGTTCGCTTTGAGCGAGAAACGAACACAGCGATTTTCTCCCGCAGTCGGCTATTAACATGAATAATGACGGTGCGCCGGCGTCCGCGGCGACGGGAGATCACGCCGCGATAGGACGCAAGCGGCTCGGCGCCGTCTGATCCGAAGACTGATGAGCTGTAATAAAACGACCAGAAATAATAATAATAATAAAAAAAACTTAGTGCAATCTTGATTTTAATGCGACGGTCTGGCGTTCATCTAAAACCTGTTTGATTGATGTTGGCATGTATTCGTTTATTAAACACGGGGCATTGTGCCACGGCATCGAACCTGAAATTACGGCCGTGAGCTCCACGGCGGTGAGGTTGGTGCAGCTGAAATGTCAGAGTGTCGGTGGGTAACAGGCCGCCGTGATTTACCGTTGGCATTTCCGAAAACGACCACTGGGTTCCACGCCAACTCTGAGATCTTCCGTTGGCACACCCGTTGGAACTCAATAACAGGCGTTAACTTAATGGCATCAGGAGCTCCGAAAAGGTTAACCGGCGTGGATCAGCACGCCAGCATCGCAGGCTTTAAATTATACACGCTCCGCGAGACGTTTCCCCAGAACACTGCGGCAGCACCGGAATTTGTTTTTATGCCTCGGAGTCTCGACAGGCTGTTACCGAAAACATCAGAAAGGGAACACTATGAGAATGCTGACGCGCCCAAACCTTGTTACGTGAAACATATTTATATGACTTTTATTCATAGAATCTAATATAGAAACAAGAGTTCTCCTCTCAGAATCCCAATCTGGGTTGAGTTTTCATGTCCTCCCCGTGTCAATTGAATTCTCCAAATTGTCCCACATAGAGTGTGTCTGTGTGAGTGAGTGAGTGTGTAGCCAGCGATAGATTGCCCCCCTGTCCTGGGTGTATCTGCCCAGTGCCCCTAACATTCTCCTCTGGATGGGCATGGGGAACCCCCCCCCACGACCCTAGTAGAGGATAAAGCTGAAGATAATGGATGGATGAAAATATGGAGACACTGACCAGTGTATAAAGAACACCTGTGCTCTCGACCAATCAGACGATCCCATAGGACAGCGACGTGATGAAGCGTAAAATACAAAACGGGTTGGCACGCGAGATGGTCCCAACCAATTACAGGGTCTTTAATTAATAAAAGTGAAAAAGTGACCGCTGAGTAACAGGATATCGGCTCCTTTAACGATTTTAAAATAATTGCCACCTAGTGGTCAAATTACAGAACGCCGTTTATAAAAAAAAACATCATAACAGATTTCCTGTTGGTATTCTATGATTTAAAATAAACGTACTGATACGAATGTGACGCGCTCGGAGGTGTGCGTTATTGTCCAGGATGTCACGGCTGGACCAATCAGCCAATCAGACTACCCGTTTTATACGCATCATCGGGTCATTTTGCAGTCGTATGTATCTTACGTCGTATGTATCTTAACGAGGGTTGAGGGCCTTCACGCCATCTTCAAACCGCGTCCCATAAACAACAGAACTCTTTATTTTACACTTTAGAAAGTAAACTTTCTTTTGAAATTGGGTGCGTCCATTGATTGGCCCACCCCGTGCACCTACACCATGTTATTTTTCGTCTCCCGCCACCGTGCTAATGAAGCGGTGATTAAGTTGTCGCCGCGGGGCCGGGTTTTGTTCAGGCTTCTTTCTGCTCGGCGTGATGCGTTTGTTTCGGTGAGGAGGACGGCTTGTCATTTCTCGGGGAAAAATTAATGACTTGTTTGTCGGGGCCGCATTATTTACTAACATTCTGTCAAGTTTTCAGCGCGCTGGGCGGACGTGCGGAGGTGTGCGTGCGGCGGAAGGTGCTGATGCGCCCATAATAGTAGAGCGACGAACGGGAGGCTTTTTTAACGAACGAGACGTCAGGTGGGTCCCGCTGTGGATGCAGGTTGTCAGAGCGCGGAATATTTTTATTAAAGGAGGCTTTTTATTAATCACGGGCACCGGCGGCGCACTTTATTTTCATGTTTTGAATTTTAGGGCCTCTGCACACAAAGCTTCGCGCATTTATAAACCACGTGCATTACGCAGAACGGAACCGCAGAGTCCAACCAGGCAGAGAACACGATGACATGCAGGAGGCGCTCATTGATGGCGTTAAGTGTTTTAATGATCTCGAATAAATTGATTTAATGAAGTAGCTTCACTTCTGAACTCTTATCAGTAATTCGTTTTGGAAACGTCATACGAACTCTCGAGCGGACTCATGGGAAAATTAACACTGCAACATAACGAACATGATTCATTTTTTTATGTACGTTTTACGTACAAAAGACTGGCGCCCTGTCCTGGGTGTATCTGCCCAGTGCAGGAAACATTCTCGCCTGGAGGGAACCCCACCCCCCACGCACGATCCTAGTAGAGGATTAAGCTCAAGATAATGAATGAATAATTAATTCTCTGTTCACCTTCAGATCAGTCATTCTTTGCACGATCTGATTGGCTGAGCCGTTCGTCCGGCCTTGACATCGACAATGACATACCCCTCTGACCGCTTCACGTTTGTATCCAATACAGATGAATATAAACACTAATGAAAACTGTTGTTCTGTAATTTGGCCACTAGACGGAAGTATTTCATCGTTCGAGAAACCGGAATCCAGTTACTCAGTGATCAGCGGTCACTTTAAAAACAGGACTAGATTACGTCGCGGAAGAGCAGATTATTAACGATTTTGCGTTTAATAAACGAATTGGTGAATCAAACCTTTTTTTTATTATAGAGTGTTTGTTTGTAAACGTTTTATTTAAGTAATGAGAGGTCGTGTATTATTGTAAATAAATGACGTAAAGACTGTATGCCGCTACACGTCGGGACTAATAACAGCTCTTTATGTGATTTATTCATGATGATGCCTCGCCCTCTTGTATATTATTGCATTATAACGGTGTAATAAACGCTGTAAGCCTCTACAGTGCGCGGCCGCCTGCAGCATTTTAAAACAAAACACCGCAGCGAGCGAGCGGATTGATATTCCAGTCAGATTCGGAGAGCACTCGCCACATGAAGGATGCACCGCGGGTTTCCGTGGCGTGGAGTCTGCTCGTCAACTCGGTCAGAATTAACAACACGGCGAGAACGTAAAACTCTGATGAAGCTAACGACACGCCGATAACATGAGGGACACGCCGTCCACCGTGTCCCAGACTCGCCCTATAATGAGCTGGAAAGCTGCACGACGCAGAGACGAACTAATTAATTATTCACTCGTAATAAAAGGGAATAAAAAAAAGGCCTAGAGAAGGTAACACAGAACGAAGAAATTAAAGCGCCGAATGCTCGTTAGAGTTTCAGATTAAGCCGTTCACTCCCACGACGGTGAGGAATAGATTAGTGTGTCCTTAACGCACGGCGCTCGGGTCCGAGGAGACGCGTCCTCGGGACGGATTACAGCGATCCAAAGCAGTGCTGATCTTAACAAGGCAGTGCTTTCGATACGAAACGTCCCCGCCGACTCATCCGCACGGTCGACACGCCCCCGCGTTACAACCCCGGGTGGGGTTGGCATGTTCTCCCCATGTCTGCGTGGGTTTCATCCGGGTTCTTCAGTTTCCTCCCACAGTCCAAAAACATGGATTTAAGGTAAATTTAGTGCTGTAAATTGCCCCATATGGTCTGTGTGCAGAACGTTTACTGCAGAACAGTGAATGTGAACAGTGAATGTGCAGGACAATAAACAATCCACCACCCAAATGAGACCTGTTCTGTGATGGTCCTGAGAACCAACAGGGGACTAACAACATCAAAGGACACCGATGGACTACAGTCCGTCATTATGGAACTACAAAGGCCATCTATATGGTAAGTGAAGAAGGGGGCGTGGCCTAACGTTTGACTGATGCTTAAAAGGTTTTTATTTGAGTATTAAAAAAAAAAAAAGGATGCAGTAATTGGACGCCGAAGAGAAGACGAAATGCCGGTTTTCGGATAAATGGTCCGACTCGGTGGACGCGACCTCCAGAAACAGACATTGCTAGCACGCTCCCCGGTGGTCCACGGTACTCGTTACGTCGCACTGAACTCGCGCTGAACTCGCCGACTCGTTACTGTGGAGCATATCCACGCCGGGATAGGACTCAGACTTGGGTAACGTGTTGGAAAGCTGGCCCGGGGCTTTAATCGAGTTCGAAGAGGATTCGAGAACATCAGCAGAGGCACGCTTCAAACAAACAGACGTAGAACAGCGTGTCCTCGGCGTTGGATGTCCATCAGATCGTTAGGTTCTCTCTGAAGAAACGAGGTGGAGATCAAAGCCGGCAGGTGATGTAATTAGCGTGCTGCGTTATTATTAAGCATTATTATGGGTTCTAAACGCACTTCTGAAGGACGAGGGACAGAATCGGGCTGATTGAGGGACAGAGCTGGAGGTGCGTGTGAGGGTGATATAATGAGGTATTACACGCCTGCCTGCTCGGGAGACAATTACCTCGTGGTGTGAGGGTAGAGCGCCGAGACCTTATCAGCAGCACAGCACTCGCAATTAAACAAATTAAAACTCCTAAACGATCGTTAGTAAAAAAAGAACCGAAGAAAAGACGGGAGAGTCTCACTCAACCAGCACCCATATTTAAAGCATTCTCATTTGTGACTATGGAACGGAATGGAACCTAACGGAACGGAACGGAACCAAACAGAACCTAACGGAATGGAATCTAACGGAAAGGAACGGAACCTAACAGAACTTACGGAACAGAACCGAACCGAACCTAACGGAATGGAACCCAACAGAATAGCACCTAACGGAACCTAACAGAACCGAACGGAACCTAACAGAATGGAACCTAACAGAATAGCACCTAACGGAACCTAACAGAACTTACGGAACGGACCCGAACCGAACGGAACCAAACCGAACGGAACCTAACGGAATGGAACCTAACAGAATAGCACCTAACGGAACCAAACAGAACCTAACGGAACGGAACCTAATGGAATGGAACCGAACAGAACCTAACGGAACGGAACCTAATGGAACCAAAAGGAACCTAATGGAAATGAACATAACGGAACCGAATGGAACGGAACCTAACGGAACCGAACCTAACGGAACCGAACCTAACAGAACGGAACCGAACCAAACGGAACCTAACGGAACGGAAACGAACTGAACGGAACCTAACCAAACGGAACGGAACCTAATGGAACCGAACGGAATGGAACAGAGGAATGAGGTTCCGATGAGCAGGTTCACATGAACAGTTCTGTTTATTAGCTTTAGAGACGTCTCTCGTTGTGGAACCTCACTCACTCATCACTCATTCATCACTGTGAGGGTTAATGACGGAACCGCTCAACAGAACGGTTCTCTGGAATAATGCAGTTCTGCTGGTGAACCCATCACTCGTTAAACTCGTTAAGTCATTAATTTTTTTAAAATTTGCAACAGTAAGAACTAACAATAGTTCTGTTGGGTATGGGTTCCGTTTCCTTTTCAAGAAGGTTCCGGGTACGATTCCCAGTTCAATAAGGTCCCAGGTTCCGTTCTCGGTTCAAGAAGGACCACCAATTACAAACTGGGTGGGGTTTGCATGTTCTCCTTGTGTCTGCATGAGTTTCCTCTGGGTTCTTCAGTTTCCTCTCACAGCCCAAAAACATGGATTTAAGGTAAATTAAGTGCTCTAAATTGTCCCATATAGTTTGTGTGCAGAACGTTCACTGCAGAACTGACAATCAACAATCCACCACCCAAATGAGATAAGATAAACCTTTATTTGTCCCACAATGGGGAAATTCACATTCTCAGCAGCAGATACAGAGGAGGGTGAGACCTGTGAGACCTGTTCTGTGATGGAATGGAGAACTAACAGGGGACAAGACGGTCCCGGGTTCCGTTCCGTTTCATTGGGTTTTATTCCTCTCACAATGGTACCTTAGAGACACTTCTCTCCTCTGATTGGACGGTTTGTAAACCTGATGACCTAATAACAACCTTCAGCGTGAAGCTCGAATCAGATCCGAATCAATGTGAACTGAAGACATGACTGACGGGATAATACACAAACATTACAAATAACTCTTTATTCTAAACTGCAGTCGAATGTCCTTCACTGATCGAGACCCAATGTCGGGACGTTCTGCGTGAGAACCAACAGCTCGTTATGAATACCTCGTCCCGTGAGCGAGTTCTAGATTTCACCTCGACGCTGCGTGAAGAACAAATGAGGGACGTGGAACCTCCGGACTGAGTGATTCTGCCTCCGGGTTCTGCCTCACCGAGCACCCAGCTCATTTCCAGGAGGCATTAGTCTGCCGTTCTCTCGCTGCGTCTCAAACGTTCTGGAGGAACCGCGGCGGTACGTTTGAGGTTCCGCAGAAAAAAAAAGAGAAGTTTGTAATCAATTTTTCTGTGAAAAGCCAATTTCAGCTTTAATGCGACGCCTTCACCACGGAACCCAATTTAAAACTTTAATGTACAAACTAAACATCCACACAGAACCGCAGAGGTGCAGAGGGACCGACGGAACCAAAACAACTACACCCACTCTGAGAGGAACCGTCTGAAACTGAGAGACTGTCTGTGTGGAGGATTTTGCAGGTTCTCCTCAAGTCACCATGGCTGTTCCTTACAGAGATGTATAGAGTTCTGGCTCTGAATTTTAAATGAGCAGCGTTTACTATTAATATTACAACTACAACTAATAATAATGCTATTAATTCTTAATAATAATTGTACTATTACTAATACCACTACCACCACCAATACTACTGCTATAAATATTAATACTTCTTCTACTACTTCGATAAATACTACCACTAATTTATTATTTATTTGTCCCATTGTACTCACATCTTTTCTTATTATCTCGTCTTAATACTTCTACTATGTAATACTACTACTACTTTTAATAATACTACTACTACCACCACCAATACTTTTACTACTATTAATACTACTTCTAATACTATTACTTCTAATATTAATACTTCTTCTCCTACTACTAACACTTCTATTTTTAATATTAATACTACTACTACTACTACTACTACCACCACCAATACATCTACTACTACTAATATTAATACTACTTCTAATACTAATACTTCATCTTCTACTAATACTTCTACTATTAATACTACTTCTAATACTACTACTACTACCATTAATTTTTCTACTTCTATTAACTACTACTAGTATTTCTGTTAATACTTTTTCTATTACTACAGGAACTATTTACAGGAACTATACACCACGTTGTACTTTTTCTTCTTTGCATTCTTAACACGAGCAGAAATTCTGACATGATGTAAACCCCCCCCCCATCCCCTCCCCCCCGCTTCTTCAAATCCTCAATCATCAAAATTTTTTGTCGATGTCATCGACGCCAAAGACCAACAAGCTAAACCGACCTGCAGATCATTAGGAACCGCTGCAAATGTCATGTGACCTGCAGCCTTATTCCTCACAGTGCTATCGGCGTCTGATGGTAGTTATGGGCGCGAGAGATCATTCAAGGTTTTCCGTCACCCCCCCCCCCCCCCCCCCCCCCCCCCCCCCCCCCCCCCCCCCCCCCCCCCCCCCCCCCCCCCCCCCCCCCCCCCCCCCCCCCCCCCCCCCCCCCCCCCCCCCCCCCCCCCCCCCGTAAGGCATGCAGGGAAATTCCTAAACAGGAGGGACGGCGAGCAAATCAGAACTTCCTCCTGAAACCCAGATGATGGCGAAATAAAGGCAGCCATTCAGAGAACACACGCTCATGATATCATCGCTGAAGCTGCCGCACGGCACACGGGGTCAACCGCAAGAAGAACCCTCACCCGGACCGGACACCTCCCCCCCCTGCGGAACACGAAGAGGAACTGGACGTGACAATAAAGAACAGCGTGATGGAGCCTCTGCGGAATGCATGAGAACCGATCCGCAGAGATCCCATCCTGAAGAGTGAGGCCGCGGCACAAAGGGTGCACTGTGCCCAGGCGGTCGGAGGACGGACGTGCAGGGATAGACTCAGAGCTGATGTGCGCGCACACAATGCGCTCCTTAGAACGAAAGGAAGGCCGCTTAATAATCATAAAACGGATGAAGTCCATAGAGCGCGGTGTCTGTGTCACACCGCAGTCGCCTCACTGCTGTGGGGTCAGCACGGCATCCCATAATAGTCAAGAACTCCGCCAACTGCGGAGTCGGTGTAGCGGCGTGCCTCTCGGTCAGAAACGAAAATAGTAAAGTAATTATCACTTTCATAGCGCAGTCGGAGGCGACGCGCGTGACAGACATGTTCCGTAACAATTTTAGAAATAAAGTGAAGTTTGATTGACGCCCCGCGTTCGTCGCTGCGGGCACAAACGCACACCGAGTATGAACGAAGAAATAACACACACACACACACACACACACACGGTCTATTAAATGTGAACAAGTTCTGTTCTAATTATTTTTAAATAATAAATTAACATTTAAATTAACATTATCGACTTTTATATACAGACTACATAGATATAGTGCCGTTCCTTAAATCTGATTGGCCGAGCCGTTTCTCCAGCCATGACATCATCGACAATAACACACACCTCTGAGCGCTTCACATTCGTATTAGTGTGTGTGATATACAATACATTATATTAAATTATAAAATAATAGATTAATATAAACAGTGATGAGCATTAAACATGTTGTGTCAAATTGTGTTTCGCAACGTGGCCACTAGATGGCAGTATTTTATTTAATTCAGAGAAACCGGAATCCTGTTACTCAGCGATCGCCGTTCAGTTTAAAAACTGGACTAGTTGATGTTGCGGAAGAGCGTATTATAAACAATTTTAACGTTTTTAAAAGTTGAATTAGCGTTTTATTAACGCAATAAGACTCTCGAGGCTGTGCATTATTGTGAATAAATCACGTAAAGAGGTGGAACTGCACTCTGCTACACATCGGGACTATTAACACCTCATTACGGGATTAATTAATTATGATGCCATGCCCTCTCGTACCGTATCGCTTTATTAGTTGTCTGTCTGTTGTATTGGGGAACGCTGTGCAAATGCCTCTGCGCCCCCCGGTGGAGAGGGGTTGGAGGCAACACCCTTTAAGAAACGCTCACGTCACATCTGCGCTCTGACATCAAAGCGATGGCAGGCGGGATGGATTCAGAGCGTTTTGATTCGTGTGTTGATACTTTCAGAGAAAAAAACTAATCGATAAGCATCCCGGCGAGCTCGCGAACCCCCCCCAACACCCCCCCCCGCACTGCGACGCCCACACCTACCTTGCGTGTGGCGTGAAGGTCAAAGAAGGGTTTGTGCCGCACGCTGAACGGCTCCTTGGTTTTGTCGATCTGGCCGGACTTTATCTTCTCAGATCGAGGGAAGATGATCTCCTTCTCGATGCACAGGAGCCGCCTGCTGAAGTCGCACTGACCCACCGGCTGACCCTGAGGAACCAGAAAACAACATCACAACAACGTTCCAACAACAACACAACAACGTTCCATCATTGTCACAACAATGACACAACGTTCCAACAACAACGACGTCACAACAACGTTCCAACAATGTCACAACAATGACAACAACGTTCCAACAACGATAACAACGTCACAACGACATCACAACGACAACATTTTAACAACGACTCAACAACGACGTCCCAACAATGACGACACAACAAAGTTCCAACAACGTTCCAACAACGACGTCACAACAATGACAACAACGTCACAATAACAACACAATATACATAAAATAAATAAATAATTATATATGAGATTTATACACTTATCACACTTATAAAGCTCTTATTTCAACTGATTCTTAAAGCACCAGATCTCTCACACACACACACCACACACACACACCAACCAACATGTCAACTTAAAAAGGTTTGCTCATGCTGAGCAGATACATTCAGAACACGGTGCCAATCCATCACTCAATCACATTATATATATATAATTTAGAGCAGCCAGTTCATCTTGAATCCATGTTTTTGGAACAAGGGAGGAACCAGGAGGAGGCCCACGTGAACACAGAGAGAACATAGAACCACCACACAGATTCGAACCATACTCACTCACACTCACATACACACACACACAGAAATACACACATACACTATGTAGGGGCAATTTAGAGCAATTCACTTTGAATCCATGTTTATAGACTGAGGGAGGAAACCCACACAGACATGAGGAGAACATGCCAACCACTACAGCACCGTGCCCGCCCCCTCTCCCCTCGCTGTCTGTATACCCGTACTCATAACTGAAACCCCACCGCAGTGGGTCACAGGGTCACATAACCTCATGATGACAGGGATGGAGTTCCATCACATTCTCCATTTGTTCATTAGGAAACGAAGGTACAGCTGACGGAACGCCGCGAACATGGACGCCGGGAGTGACTGAGCGGTCCCGCAAGTAATCAGCCTCTAGAGGGAGGAGAACGGGAGGAGAACGTTGGGGGGGTGTAGATAGTGGGGTGGGGGGGAAGAAGAGGGCAATTTTCTCTCATTTTCTGTCCTCCTGTGATCACAGCGCCGAACTGGAATCTTTCAAGTGCAAATTGGTGGAGCTGGAGAAAGTCGGGGGGCAATTTTTTATAATGGAGATCCAGATCCTCACCGCGAGGCTGCGGGGTGTCTAAACGGAAGAGCAAATCAAACAAACGCAGGGGACACCAGCGCCTCATAAAGACTGACTGACACGTGGCACTCGAGTGAGGGGGGTATTAAGGGGGGGTGGTGGACAATAACTTTACCCCCCACCCCGGCAGCACTTTCATTGCAAAATAGCAGTAAGAATCTAATTTACATAAAGATATTTTAAAGTACGTGACATTCATACGAACATTTTGAGTGTTCATGTTTCGGAGGCGTAGAATTTGGGGATGCAGCTCAGGCCACACCCCCCTGATCGGTCATGTGGTGCACCACGTGCCCATCAAGGAGAGAACGTTTCGGGTGCTGGGCAGATACACCCAGAACAGGGTGCCAATCTATCACTGGGCTCACACTCACTCACACAAAGTATATGGGGCAATTTAGAGCAGCCAATTCACCTTGAATCCATGTTTTCGGACTGTGGGAGGAACCAGGAGGAGGCTCATGTGAACATGGGGAGAACATGGAACCCCCACTCAGATTCGAACCACACTCACTCACACACATTATATTGGGGCAATTTAGAGCGGCCAAATCACCTTGAATCCATGTTTTTGGACTGTGGGAGAAACCAGGAGGAGGCCCACGTGAACACAGGGAGAACACAGAACCCCCAAAAAGATTCAAACCACACTCACATTATATTGGGGCAATTTAGAGCAGCCAATTCACCTTGAATCAATGTTTTTGGACAGTGGGAATAACCAGGAGGAGGCCCATGTGAACACAGGGAGAACAGAGCCCCCAGACAGATTCGAACCACAATCACCTCACACACACACATTATATTGGGGCAATTTACAGCAGCCAATTCACCTTGAATCAATGTTTTTGGACAGTGGGAGGAACCAGGAGGAGGCCCATGTGAACACAGGGAGAAACAGAACCCCCAAACAGATTCGAACCACACTCACCTCACACACACATTATATTGGGGCAATTTACAGCAGCCAATTCACCTTGAATCAATGTTTTTGGACAGTGGGAGGAACCAGGAGGAGGCCCACATGAACACAGGGAGAACATAGAACCCTCAAAAAGATTCAAACCACACTCACACACACATTATATTAGGGCAATTTACAGCAGCCACTTCACCTTGAATCAATGTTTTTGAACAGTGGGAGGAACCAGGAGGAGGCCCACGTGAACACAGGGAGAACATAGAACCCCCAAAAAGATTCAAACCACACTCACACACGGGGTTTACAGAGTTCAGTTGGTGGTGCCGCATGCGGAGCCGCCGGGTTCTGTTCCCACTCTATTGTAAAAACGCTGCCCCTGGTGTACGTTCTCTCTCAGTGCCCCTCCGGGTCCACCCCTCACGCCCCTGATGGTTATCAGAACCCGGAGTGGAGCCTGAATCCATTCGCTTAATAATTTCAAGGTGAAGCGAGGGCGTGTGGATTCAGGCGGTCGCTCGCGCGGCGGTTCAAAGTTCCACATCAGTGCTCAGTTCTACGGCATTGTGCGACCGCGCTGCCCGCCTGCCCACCGCTCATGTTCCTGCGACGGCAAATGAAACTCTCTGGTTAGTTGAGCATCACGCGGCGTTCAGGAATCCAATCACAAGCCTAGGTTCGGTCTGCAGGTTCGGATTAAAGGTGAAACTTCAAGATTCGAAAAACATGAAACAGATTTTTTGTGAAATGAAAATATTTCGGATTGCTTTTTGTTCAGATAACGTTCCCCCCTCCCCCCCCTGAGCCGGCGTTCTGTGCAAACGTTAAGTCACGAGGTGACAGTCACTTCCTGCCGTTTCAAAATTATTATATTATATTTTAATTTATTATTATTATAATTATTATTATTATTATACTATCTAGTTACACACTCGCACCAATCCCTTTCTCCACCAATCAGAGAATCCGCCGCTGTTTGAACCACAGAGAGGTGGTGACATCACAAGCCGCTTCTTGGTGGTTTGTTTGGAGTATATAAACCTCCACAGGATCCCAAAGAGATGAGGATGTTAAATGTCGTGGGGATCTAAGCAACAATGTGGATTTGTATACATACACACACACACACACACACCCCAAACACAACCCTATACACACCCACCCACATGCATACCCTCAGGTACCCCCTTAAACACACCCCTATACACACACATACACACATACCATACCAGCACCAAACGCATCCCTACACACCCACCCACACGCATATAAACACACATCCCCCACAAACAACCACACACACACACACACACACACACACACACACACACACTCCCCCACATACACAACCCCACAACAATCACACCCCCATATACACATGCCCACATACACAACCCCTCGCACTCATGACATACACCCACATGCCTATTCACACGCACCCCTCCCACACAAACACTTTCATCCTTATTTGTAAGATAAATGCTCAAAATACCATTAATATTGCTGTACATTATAGATATTGCCGTAGACAAAACACAGACCACCCCACACACACACACACACACACACAGGACAGTCTTAAGCATCCATCATTTTGCAGCCACTGTTTGGATTCCGAATCCATCGATCATTAAGCCGAGAGGAACAGAGCGTCTCACACGTTGCACGACCAGCCATCAGTGACACGCTAACCACCCGCCCGGCCCCCCGGCCCCCCGGCGGCCGCGGGCGTCCTCATCGATCATGTGACATGCCTCATCGTATTTCAGAGCAGATCCCGCACAACGCTGCCGCTCATCCGCTCGTGATCCACCTGCCTCAGCCCGGCTGAAGTCAACGGGACCCCGCCCTCCTCCCTCAGAGGTCCGGACCGGACACTGCGATGAGACGGACGCGTAGGCAAACGGACCCCCATCATCGCCTTCATGCAGAATAGCCGAAAGAAAAGTGCGAACGTTCCGTAGATGAGCGATGAGCCATCGACGGCTCACCCCCCGGAGGCCGCGCTCGGAATATCGATCCGGCATCGTATTCAGAGGATGATGGAGTTCAATAGTACATCAGTCTCAGGATGGACAGGAGACGCAGATGACATTTCTCGGCTTTATTCCACAAAGGAGCCCGTATCTCACATCCAGAGCGAGGCCGGGCACCGACAACAAGTCCGTCCGATTTTAATCTCCATCACGGCGTCTCTGAGACAGATTCATTATCAAAGAGCCAGGGGTTTCAAAGGGTTCGAGATTTCAGAAGTAAAATTTATTCAAATTAATAGATTTAAAGAATATAAAGAGACAAATATAAATATAATATAAAGAGCGTTTCTAATCTAAGTTTTCCCTTCGCACACAATCGCACACACACACACACACACACACACCATGTCTGTCGAATGAAGTGTGGTGTTAATTATTAATAAAATCTATTTTAACATAGATTGTTAAGTGCAAAACAATAAAACAGGTTAAATAAACACCTCGAGCAATAAAAGGTAACGAAACCAGTTACGCCGAGCAGAATGAGATGCGACTCAAGCTTCCGTTAATCCGGGTTAATAAATACCTAACGCAAGGATTTTAAACGGGATTAACCCGAGGCCATAAATAAAACCGGAAACGTATCCATTAAAATAAAAATACAACCAAGAGAGAGAGAGAGAGAGAGAGAGGACGAATGACATCAAGAAATAAAGAGCAGGATAACAAATGGGCCACATTCTCTAAAAATGCACCGCCGTTTTATTTACGGTCTTAAATGCACTCTAAATATAAACGAGCGCAAGGCATTAGCATGTCGTGAGGCTGGTTCTTTAACCCCGACATCACTGATAATATAACTCAGGTCCTTCATTTCCAGGTTCTTTTTAAGGTGAAGATTAACGATGCCTAATAAGAGTCTGAAAGCATGTTTTGCAGTCACACCGTCAGATCGAATCAGAGAACGTTCATGCCACCGTCACACAGGCCGCTCGCCGTCACCCCCGGAGTCTCCTCACTGCGAGCGCACAAACGTTAATGGTGGGTGACATTTACGGCGGCATTGAGACACCGCTGTGGGACAGCCAATCAGACGGCGGTGTTTCTTTGAGGCCGGATCCTGTTGTTGTGTTTATGACTCACTTCAGAACTTCATCATCTCTCAGACAATCAATCAACGCTCCGCTGGTGCGCCGGACATTAATCGCCTTTGAAAGCGGGTCACAGTTACAGATCCTAAAAAAAAAATGGCTGGGCGAGGTAAGGACGGCGTGGAAGGCAGCTTGGACGCCCGGCGCTGTTGTGATGGTGCTGTGGTTCATGACGCAACGCGACGCACGAGGTTGAAACAGCATCTCAGAGCTTTTGATATTTAATACATGAAATCAAAGAACCATGAGAAACCCAACTCAGCAGAACTCCACAAAACAATCAGAACCAATCAGAACCAAACGGAACCAATTAGAACCAACACAGAAGCAATCAAAACCAAACAGAACCAATCAGAAGCAAACAGAACCAAAAAGAACCAATCAAAACCAAACAGAACCAAACAGAA
>JAFMOD010000205.1:1485268-1512883 GCA_019802435.1 Corydoras maculifer
GTCTATGGTGCAGATCTACAGTGTTAGGTCTTTGGTGCAGATCTACAGTCTATGGTGCAGATCTACAGTGTTAGTTCTTTGGAGCAGATCTACAGTCTTTGGTCTTTGGTGCAGATCTACAGTTGGTCAGTCGTGGAAGCGCGTGCGGTTCTCCGGGGCCGGTCGGTAGAACGTGAGCCTCTATCTGTAGCATTTTCCAACCGCAGCGGCTCATGAAATATTCAGGTTTATATAATGGATGGAGCCGAGGGCCGGAATACTAAACCGAGCGCCGCCGCCGGGCTGCGGACTCCGACTTTCATCTCTCATCTTTATAACGGCGAGTCATCGGGAGCTATTAAAGACACATTACCATTTTAAAAAACGCGCAAACGTTCTCCGAAACGCAGGACGGCGTGGCCGCTCCACTTAACGTCCAATCGAAAAGTCTGCGCTCTGACCTCTTACGCTTTAATAGAACCTCAAAAGAAGAGAACACGGCGGGAAATGAAAAGCACCTCCATCTGAACGGAACCAGAAGCTACAGCGGCTAGACGCTAGAGACTCCATTAGCGTTTTTAAGACGGTGTTCATTTAACAGAGAGATTAAAGCTGCTGGACGTTTACATCACGCCGCCGCTGTGACATCAAAACCCCACCACCCACTCCATCATCCACCCAACCAGCTAACCACACATCAAACCATTCAACCGACCACCTGTTCTGTCGTCCAACCAGCCAGCCATTCCCTCAACAAAACATCCAACCAGCTAACCAATTATTAATTAATTCATCAATTATAACATCTAGGGCGGCACATTGGCTTAGTGGTTTAGCATGTTCTCCTCTCAGCACTAGGGATTCCCGGGTTCGAATCCCCATCTGGGTGGAGTTTCCATGTTCTCCCCGTGTCGGTGTGGGTTTCCTCCGGGTTCTCCGGTTTCCTCCCACAGTCCAAAAACATGAATCAAGTCAACTGAATTCTCCAAATTGCCCCATATAGAGTGTATCTGTGTGCGTGAGTGTGTGTTCAGTGATAGATTGGCGCCCTGTCCTGGGTGTATCTGCCCAGCGCCCGAAATGTTCTCCCCTGGATGGACATGGGGAATCCCCGCGACCCTAACAGAGGATAAAACGGAAGGTAATGAATGGATGGATGAATTAAAACATCTACCCATTCATTCATACACATTCTGTCATCCACTCAGCCATCTTAAAAAGTCTTCCATCTAATTAACAAAACATCCAACCGGTACCAGCAGCTCGGAAAACGTGGAAACTTGGCGTATTTGGTTTAAAAAGCGAGACAGCACTGCGTGCGGTTCGGCTTATACAGCAACACGCCGTAAAACGCAGACACAGCAGACGCAGGCGAAAGGAAAACGGCGTGTTCAGCAGGGTGCTCGCCTGCCCGCCCGCCCGTTTGGCTGATCAGACTTTTATGCAGGACACCTGTGAAAGCAGCTGCCGCCTTCAGAGGCGAGGAGGAGTTTTTTTTAAGGTCGGAGCACAGATCTGATTCATTAAAATCAAGCTGTTTCGGCGTTTTCGGCTCTCGAGCCACGTGCCGTGAGCTTGCTGCAGATCCGCTCGGTGACCAGCGTGATGGAGAACGGGCGAGGGAGGATAAAAACCAGAGTCCCGCAGTATCAGGACCCAAAATGTATTTATATTTCTTTTTAAAGTACTTATCTTAATAGATACATTAGATAAATCTATACCCTACCCTACCCTACCCCAGCACTGATCTGGAAACAGCTAAGAGCACAGAAATCGTGCTGAACCTTCCCCCCCACGACCCCAAGAAGAGTATTAAGCAGATAATAAATGAATTAATTAATTTAGATAGTTCTAAAAAATTGCCCCGTTTAGAGTGTGTTTGTGTGAGTGAGTGTGTGCCCAGCGATGGATTGGCGCCCTGTCCTGGGTCTATCTGCCCAGCGCCCGAGACGTTCTCCCCTGGATGGGCATGGGGAACCCCACCGCGACCCTAATAGAGGATAAGCGGAAGATAATGAATGAATGAATTTAGATAGTATCAATTTATATAGGGGCAACTTAGAGCAGCCAATTCATCTTGAATCTATGTTTTTTAAACTGTGAAAACCCAGGGGAAAACCTACACGGCACGGAGAGGACATGGAAACTCCACCCAGATTGGGATTCGAACCCGGATCCCCAGCGCTGAGGGGCAGACGTGCTGGCCCCAGTAATTTTTCTAATCTGAATAATCCAATAAGGGTCCATAAGGTACTGGAGCCTAAGGGCCGAAAACAGAGAGCAGGGCGATACCCCCGGAGAAGTCGGCTGACCCCCGCAGGGCGGAATCACATACACTCACAACTCAGATTAGGGGAGTACTGGATTATTTCCCGGCAGTTTCGGAAACTTATTCTGTAAACGTATCAGCAGGATCCCGACTCGAGGCTGGAACCCATCATGCATACAGAACCGATCTGACCAAAGAGAATGACTTCAGAACCGGGGCTGCCTTAAGCGACCTCTAAAAAACTGCTGACGAGTCAAAAATTAGGGATCAAATTTACGGAGCGTGACTCTGAGCGTTAAAACTTTATTAGACTCGTCAATCAGACGGCATCGCTCTCAATGAGACGGACGATGAGCTCGGGATAATGAGAGCTGCAGCATGCCCCCCCCCCCACCCTAAAATCCTCCATCCCTACTACACCCAGAGATCCAGTCTGCACGCCCCGGCGCCTCGACGAGGCACAGATTATTTTTCGTTGTCGGGATGAAGCAGATGGTTTGGAGAGTCTCTCGCGAGCATTTCGGGAGCTCAGGTGTGTCGGTGCATCTGACATGCGGCTCACCGTGTTCCGTCTGCCTTCCAGCTGACCTTGTAGCCGTTCTGCTCCAACATTTGGATGTTTCTTCGGTCCATGGACACGGGCTGAGCACCGGGGAACCCGGACCTGGAACACACAAATTAAAGTTTACTTTAGAACATTCTAATTAAAAGTTGCCGCTTTAAAAGTGTTAACCACTTAGCCACCGTGCTGCCCTGTATGTATGTATATATATATATATATTCGGGTTTGATCTGCATGCTCACGTGTCCCCGTTAAGTTTTTCACACTCGGTAAACATAAAGTTAACGCTTTAACTGTAGCGCTGTCATGTTACCGAACAACGACTTTTAAATTTATTCTTCATTAAAAAAATATAAAATGATGGCGCCACAATGGTGTAGTGGTCAGCAGTTCACCTCCCAGCATTTGTTCAGGTTTGAATCCCGATCTAAGTTGAGTTTGCACGTTCTTCCCGTGTCAGTGTGGGTTTCTTCCCACAATCCAGAAACATGTATTGTAGGACAATTAAATCTGTAAATGTATGTACTTATATATGTATATATTCATTCATTCATTCATTATCTCCCGCTTATCCTCTATTAGGGTCGCGGTGGGGTTCCCCATGCCCATCCAGGGGAGAACGTCTCGGGCGCTGGGCAGATAGACCCAGGACAGGGCGCCAATCCATCGCTGGGCACACACTCACTCACACAGAACACTCTATAGGGGGCAATTTTGAGAATTCAATTAACTTGATCCATGTTTTTGGACTGTGGGAGGAAACCAGAGAACCCAGAGGAAACCCACGCAGACACGGGGAGAACATGGAAACTCCACCCAGATGGGGATTCGAACCGGGAATCCCTAGCGCTGAGAGGCGAACGTGCTAACCACTAAGCCACCGTGCCACCTGAATATATATATATATATATATATATATATATATATATATATATATATATATATATAAATATATATAAATACATACATTTACAGATTCAATTGTCCTTCAAGACATGTTTCTGGATTGTGGGAAGAAACCCACACTGACACGGGAAGAACATGCAAACTCAACTTAGATCGGGATTCAAACCTGAACAAATGCTGGGAGGTGAACTGCTGACCACTACACCATTGTGGCGCCATCATTTTATATTTTTTTAATGAAGAATAAATTTAAAAGTCGTTGTTCGGTAACATGACAGCGCTACAGTTAAAGCGTTAACTTTACGTTTACCGAGTGCGAAAAACTTAACGGGGACACGTGAGCATGCAGATCAAACCCGAAACGAGCGGCAACAAGAGATTTATATATTGGAGAACATCAACAGAGGTTTCACTGCATACGGTATGATGGTATTACGAATGAAGAACTCATGTAACCCAATGGTACGTTGGTCTTTATCTTTACGATGTGTTAAATTAAGCCAGAATTAGGTGAATAAATATGGGAGTGCTTAGGTGGATGAGCCACAACAGCAGAAACATGACGCAGTACTAATATAAAGTACATTTATTATTCAGAACACTACAGAACCTCAAAGCGTAAATCTAGTACAAGGTTTAAATTGAATTTAGGACAGTTTTTAGTGATGCCGGTTTCACCTCATGTCAAGCTTTAGCTCGTGTCTCTGATCGCATCAACAGGAACTTACAGGAATCTTCGGAATGGCACAATAGGTCTGTCATTTACGAACCCGCCAGCGGAACTTTTTGACAGCCGGGACGACAGTTCAGTGGGCAGAAATGTGAAAAGGTGGCTATTTGCGGCGGCACCGTGTGTCGCACATCACACTAATGCGAGGCTGGCGTGATCCACGGAGATAAAGAACAGTTCTCCTTTGAAAAGGTGGCATTCAAGAGATCCGGCCGGCTCTGGCAACGCCTTACCCACCGTCCCGCCGTCAGTCCAAAAACGCCACCGACTTGCCGTTCCTGTTCTGTAATAATTCGCGGGCATGATTTTTAAGCACGTTGGTTCTGATTGATCAAGATTAAAACCCCCCAAAAAAGATTTTATAATAAGGACTACTGTTATATAATAAGTACCTTGAACTAAATGCAAATGAGATGATGATTGTAAATGAATCGTGGAAAGAACGGACGAATCGGGGTTGTGGCTTCATGTCATGGTGCTTATTACAAATTTTTTTTTAAAAAAAAAGAATCAGTTCTGCTCTTTAAATCTGATTGGCTAAGCCATCAGTCCGGCCGTGACATCACCGACAATGCCGCACCCATCTGAGCGCTTCACATTCGCATCAATGCGTGAAATACAATACATTATTTTCCTGTTTTTTTTTTAAACTGCATCTGTAATTTGTCAAAAACTGGATTCCTGTTACTCACCTATCATCAGACCAGATTGTTAACAATTTTGTTTTTAATGTTTATGTTTTTCTTTTTTTTTATTATAGTGTGTTTATAAGCATTTCATAAAAGCAATATGGTTCGAGAGCTCAACTGCGCCCTCCTGTGGCAATGGAACTGAAACGAAACACCAAGAGGTGTGTCCCAATTCCTCTGTCAGTGCCGTATATGGAATTAAATGATTTTAAGGTAAATTTTATTTAAAAATAAGATTAATTATCTCATTCTAGTTTTAGTTACCCATTAGGATTTGTAATTAATAATCTGATATATATATATAATTTGCTCATCAAAGTCAGAGCGATTCGATAACAATCCATGTAATTTTAGGATTACGGGACTTGCTCAGGGTCCCGGTGGTAACTTTCCAGGGATTTGTCTTTAGTCGGGTCAATAAATTTGTTCCCTAATTAATCAGGCGACACACAGCCGCTGCCATTACGATCGCATGTATGACGTCACAGCTACGACCTCTATTATAAACAAATTAAGATTAATTAAGACCTCAAAAGAATCAAGCACGTCTAGCCGAACAAGCGTTTACGAGCAAATGCACAGCAGCCGTGTCTGCTTATTCATGAAATCAACACTTCAGCTCAGAATGAGGTCATCAGCATCACCGACCTCGGCCGGCTCATGTTTCTATCGACAGGAGAACCGCGTGGTGGTGCCACGCTGCAGCGCCACGTCTAAAAGCTCCGATCAGATCCCTCCACATCACCAACAACACGGCGGCATTCTCACCGTTCCCACTCGCAGTACTCCTGCACCTTGCGCTGCACCTGCCCCAGTTTGGGCTGCGAGGTCACCTGAGTCACACCTCTCACCGGGACGTCTTCCAGAAAGACGGCGCCCTTCGAAAAACGAAAAAAAAAAAAAAAACAGGGAAGGAAATGAAGCGTGAGCATGGGGCATTTTTACAGAAGGTACGATGTTTAAAGTTAATTTAGGACCAAGGACGCTGCCGAAGGATTATCTGTGGGTTTTTTTGGGTTTTAAAACTTTAAATGGTGTAACAGGCTACTGTCTCATCACGCTTTCGTCGGCCCTGGAAGAGGTTGCGGCGGAGAGGAAAATCCACTTATCTGGTGGAAAACACACGGCAGGTGCGTGACCTTCATAGTTAACAGAAATAAATAAATAAATTTAAAAAAACAGGCACGCCATCAGCTGCAGAACGTCTGACAGACGATTTATTATTATTATAATCCATCCATCCATTATCTCACGCTTTATCCTCTACTGGGGTGGCGGGGGGGTTCCGCATGCCCATCCAGGGGAGAACGTTGTGGGCGCTGGGCAGATACACCCAGGACAGGACACCAATCTATCGCTGGACACACACACACACTCTATATCGGGCAATCTGGATAATTCAATTCAAATTGAATGTTTTTGGACTGTGGGAGAAAACCGGAGAACCCGGAGGAACCCCATGTGGACACAGGGAGAACATGGAAACCCTTCTCAGTTGGCGCCGCCGTTGCCCGCCTCGCGCTTGCACTTTTACATGTTCTCTACGTACCCGCAGCGTCGTAATTGCATCCGCTTCCCTCCATCTCGTTAGAAAGTTAAATTAGCGCAACCTTTTCGGTTGCCCCCCCCCCGCGGAGCCCGTAATGAAATCACAAGGTTGCATCTCCTCATGACGAGGGCGGAAAACAAATCAGACACAGCATGGGTAGCGCTCGTCTGCGGGCGCCGGGTTCCACTTCTTTGATTATTAATGTCAGGGTTCCGCTCCCCGCCACGCCAAAGTTTGTCGGGAAACGAAGCCGAGTTGCTTTACACTCGTTATGTGTTTGATAATTAGCGTAATGCTGATATTAAAGATACAGACTTCAATGAAATGCAGTTAATTTGCGTCTTTATGATTAGAGGTTCGTCAGGAATTACGAAAAAAAAAAAAAATTTCTATTAAAATAACAGTAATAATAAGGGTGGCACGGTGGCTTAGTGGTTTAGCATATTCTCCTCTCAGCGCTGGGGATTCCCAGTTCGAATCCCCATCTGGGTGGAGTTTCCATGTTCGTCCCGTGTCCACATGGATTTCCAAATTGCCCCATATAGAGTGTGTTTGTGTGTGTGCACAATGATATTTGAAATTGCCCCCCCCCCCTTGTCCTGGGTGTATCTGCTCAGCGCCTGAAACGTTCTCCCCTGGATGGGCATGGGAAACCCCCCTGCGACCCTAATAGAGGATAAAGCAGAAGATAATGGATGGATGGAAGAAATAAATAAACGTCTCACCAACTTCAGCTTCTCCTTTTTCTTCTTTCCCGGATTGGACCCCGACGAGCTGGGGCCGCAGTCGTGTCCGATGGTGTTGCCATCGTCGTCCACGCCGTCGCTGCCCTCTTCGAAGCACCAGTCGGGGAGGGCGGGCGCGGCCGGAGCGTCTTCCACGTCCCCGTAGCGACGGAACAGCTCCTTCAGGTAGTCCTGTTTGTAGATGCCGGGGGGGCGGGCGTGCGCATATGCGGCCACCGCGGCCTCCACACTGCAACAGAACCGACAACACGTGGTTTACTAGAAACACGACGTCCAGACCATCAATACGATCATTACCAATAAACTCGACTCGCCGTCCTCTGCTTTATTTCCATACCAAGGCACGGCGTCAACCCACCAGTGGGCATACAGTCACTCACTCACACCTCCCTGTTGTGTTGTTATCTTAAGGAAGAAACCTTGTGAGGACTGAGGCTCGGTGAGGGACTCATCATCCTTGAGCAGTGGTGCTGCTGGAGTTTCGGTGGAGTCAGTGGGAGGTTGTCATGTTCCCGTTGCAGGTTTGGGATCAGATTCCGTTCAGCGGGGACACAGCTGGTGTTTACGGAACGTGCCAGGGGTGGGGGGGGGGGGTCACCGTATGACTCTGTTACATAGCCGATATTACACGGGTTTATTTCCAGATTGTTAGAGTGATGGATGGATGACGTAAGTAAACAGGGACGGTGGTGCTGACTGACACACACACAATAATACAACACACACCTCACCAAATACAGACTGAGGGGCCACAGCCTGGCCATTGAGAGGGGCGGGTTTAAAAAGTCCTGAGAGGAGCGACTGTGCGCACACTGCAGGACAGGGGAGGAGAAGACAGACAAATACACCACGACCACCAGAGACAAATACTCCAACCAATTAGAGAGAGAGATGAGCAGCTTTAGAACCCTGACAGAGAACCAGAAACTGGCTGTTTTATTGGGAGAGGTCCATCAGCCCCCACTGCAGCCAGATGTGTAACGCAATGTCACACACACCAGGACAAAGAGTCAACAGCCTAATACATACATATATATATATATATATATATGTATATATATATATATATATATTGTGTGCACATCCAGAGGAAAACATTTCGGGCACTGGGCAGATACACCCAGGACAGGACGCCAATGTATCACTGGACACACACTCACACAGACACACTCTATGGGGCAATTTGGAGAATTCAATTGAATTGATCCATGTTTTTTGGACTGTGGGAGGAAACCCACACGGACACGGTGGGACATGGAAACTCCACCCAGATTGGGATTCGAACCGGGGATCCTGAGCGCTTAATAATTAATTAATCATTAATTATGCATTTGTTTCTTTATTCCTGTGATCTTATCTGTATATGATGTGCTTCGACAACAAGGATGTTTACGTTTGTCATGTCAGTGAAGCAGAGAGAGAGAGAGAGAGACAAAGCGAGAGTGAGAGAGACAGAGCGAAAGTGAGAGAGACAGAGCGAAAGTGAGAGAGAGACAGAGCGAAAGTGAGAGAGAGACAGAGCGAGAGTGAGAAAGAGAGAAAGACAGAGTGAGAGTGAGAGAGAGACAGAGCGAGAGAGAGAGAAAGAAAAAGACAGAGTGACAGTGAGAGCAAGAGAGAGACAGAACGAGAGAGACAGAGCGAGAGAGAGAGAGAGAGAGACAGAGCGAGAGTGAGAGAGACAGAGTGAGAGAGAGACAGAGCGAGAGAGAGACAGAGAGAAAGAGAAAGACAGAGCGAGAGAGACAGAGCGAGAGTGAGAGCGAGAGAGAGAGAAAGACAGAGCGAGAGAGACAGAGCGAGAGTGAGAGCGCGAGAGAGACAGAGCGAGAGAGAGAGAGAGACAGAGCGAGAGAGAGAGACAGAGCGAGAGTGAGAGAGAGAGACAGAGCGAGAGTGAGAAAGAGAGACAGAGCGAGAGTGAGAGAGAGAAAGACAGAGCGAGAGAGAGAGAGAGAAAGACAGAGCGAGAGAGAGAGAGAGAAAGACAGAGCGAGAGAGAGAGAGACAGAGACAGAGTGAGAGTGAGAGAGAGAGAGCGCGAGAGTGAGAGAGAGAGTCTCACCTCCAGTCCATTTTCTCCACCAGGTAGGCGCAGATCAAGAAGCCGGTACGATTGAAGCCGTGCGTGCAGTGGACACCTGCGGCGAGAGTAACAAACACATAACGCAGCGCTCGCCGCTTTCATCTCTCCATCACACACAGGCCACGGGACGCCCCCCCGTTTCGGAAAAAATCGCCGTTGCCGCCGTCGTGGGGTCGTCATATGACCAATGTGCGTTGGTTCTGTCGGGACGAGTACCAATGAGCTTTATCGTCGGAGACCTCAGCCTTTATTAAGTGTATTTGTTACTAGTGTTTATATCAAAAACACTACCCCCCACCCCCCACCATGCTTCCCTCCCTAACACGGCCCTCTAATCTCTTTTCCTTTCTTACCTCCATCCCCCAGCACTCATCCTGTTAATAACCCCCCCTCTCCACCCACCCCACCTTTCCACACAGCGCCGCTCTCTAACAAAGCCCTTTCATTTTGATGCTCTCGCACTCAGCCGCGACCTCTCGTTTTTACTCGCACCCCGCACCGCTCTCCCGTTAATTCATCCTGTTCCCACTCAGCCACTCGCTCGCCCCATCCTCACTCCACCTCCCGGCGTCGATGAGCCGGTCGGCACCGGGGGGAAATGATTCCGTCCTCACCTCTTCATTAACAACGCCGCCGCCGCCAGACAAAAGCTGCAGCCTCCAGCTGTCAGCGCCTCCGAACTCTATTATTTCTGCCGCGCTAATTGTCACGTTTATGGGACGTAAATGCAACGCCTCGTTTGCTAAATAAGAGTAATCTCTTTCACTGCCGTTTACAAACCGTCCAAAATGGCACGACCGCCGAACATTGAAAATAATTCGTTCACACAATGATTTTGCGTTCGGTTCAAAGCCAACGGTCGAGAGTCACCTTCCCCCGGATCAGCAACGTTATGACATCGTAAAAATGAGGTCAAAAATGAGGTGCAACCTGTTGTTCTGTCCCTGATGACACGGCATCTTGCAAGATCACGATCTTAGGATTGATCGGGCGCAAATTGTGAGAGCGTGGTTCAGGGAGCACGAGATGCATTCCAGATCGCACGTGTTGTGCAATTAACGGTGCAAATTTATACTAGACTGCGTGACCCGCAATGTAATTAGCACTGCAGGAACTAATTAATTGATCAACTGCTGAAAAGGCTAGCTACGATTTTTTATAATCGTCTAAACAATTCGAGTTTAGAAACAATTCAGACCTCCAGCTTCTCCTATTGGAATGTGTTGTTCCTTCGTAACATGAATTGGAACTGCGAATTTGACAATTCGGAATTAACATTGGAGGATACATCGCTTTATACATTGCCATGTTAGTACCTCTAACCTGTTCTCTAATGCCCCCCAGATCAGTGGTTGAATAGGGGGGGGGGTGGATGACACTCCGCATTGCAGTGATACCAACACGGTGGTGTTGTTTTTAAACACTGGGTCGGCTCGCTGTGCCTTCTATGAGACACGTGTAACGGGTTTTATTGTGTAAATAGTCCCACTAACCCTTTATCGGTGCTCAACATGATGCTGCCTACAGGATGCTGGTGGTTGGAGATGGTTGGTTGGAGGATTGCAGTGACACAGGGGCTCAGGATTTGGGTCGGTGTGGGGATGCTGAGCTCAGGAAACCCGATCCCTGACGTCCATGATGCTCATGCGTGTCCAACCGAGTGTCCTTCGCAACCGACGCTATAGTCATATAGAACCCATCCATCCATTAACATCGGCTTTATCCTCTACTAGGGTTGCGGGGGTGGGTTCCCGATCTATCACTGGACACACACTCTCTCACACAGACACACTCTATATGGGGCAATTTGGAGAATTCAATTGACCCTGATCCATGTTTTTGGACTGTGGGAGGAAACCGGAGAACCCGGAGGAAGCCCACGTGGACACAGTGAGAACCCGGAATCCCTAGTGCTGAGAACATGCCAACCACTATGCCGCCCATATTCATATAGATCTATGACGAATATTAACGACGCAGGGACTAAGACGTGAATATTCCAAAGTGGATAAAAAGCCTTAATTAAAGGTAAAGTTCAGACAATGTTTTAACGCCAGCGTGAACCTTTCCTAATTAACGCGGCGGATGTGGACAGGCGTTCAGAGCCACTTCAGTCCAGTGCGAATCAGAGGTGCCCCGGTTCCCTCATTTAAGACGTGTGAATGCACGGTCACACTCGCGCAGGCGCGGCACGTAACGAGATGAAGGCAGCCAGAAATGACACGGTGGCATCGGCCGACCTGAGGGGGCTCTTCAAATGGTCGGTCAACATGAGCGCGTCTGTTTCAAACAGATTCGCACACAGAGAGAGAGAGAGAGAGAGAGAGCGTCTCACATTTACCAAGCAGCCCCTTCAGAGACACGTCCTCGTTAAGGTGACAGACAGCCTCGTCTGTCTCTCTGCTCTTCGGAGATGCCGTTTCGGCCCTTATCATGCCCACTCATGATCCCCCGCTTCTCTTTGACTAGTTGCCCCCGTCCCTAATCCACCGGGGAGGTCGTTTCCGCGGCAGTACCAATAAGCCGTTTGCTTCAGCCATCACAATAAAATTCATGTATTCCACCCTGTGGGCTCTTACACCGATATGAGGACGCCAGCCAAGCGAGAGGAACCACAGCGCCTCCAACAGTCCATGTGGTGGAATTACCAGCTGAGCAAATTTAGACAAAGAGTGGAGCGGATGCAGCTGAATCTCGTAACTCGTCTTCCAAAAACGCCTGAGTGCATTTCTAATATTAATTTTATTTGAAGTTATTGCTTCACACCATCTGGACTTCACACAGGTTCTACAGCAGATCGCAGAAACCGCACCAACACGAACAACGCTACACCTATGGGGTTTATTGTAAGTGGACGCTAAGGCAGAAAACACACTATTTAGAGGATTTGATATTACATTTGACATACAAATTCTATAACACAGACACACTCTATGGGGCAATTTGGAGAATTCAGTTGACCTTGATCCATGTTTTTTGGACTGTGGGAAGAAACCGGAGAACCCGGAGGAAACTCACGCAGACACAGGGAGAACACGGAAACTCTACCCAGATTGTGATTCGAAACGGGAATCCCAAGCACTGAGGAGAACATGCTAAACCACCAAGCCACCCCATTTTATATATCATATAGGAATCCGAAGAACCCGGAGGGAACCCACGCGGACACGGGGAGAACATGCAAACTACCCAGTATGGAATTCAAACCTGGATCTCCAGCACTGAGAGGTGACTGTGCGAACCACTAAAAGCCACCATGCCACCCAATATTCAGTCATGATTTATTAAAAGCAATTTACAAAAACTAGGTTAATTTGTTTGAGCCACGATCCAACAGCTAATGGTTTGTAATCACGTTCGCATTTGTGGAATTCCGGACCATAAACGCTCAGAGTTGGCGGTTACCAGCCATACCGACTAAAAACAACTTTCGTTAAGGTTAAGGTTAATGTCGTGCACGGCCTTTATTCGCCAGATAATCAGATGTCCGCTTTAAATAATAGAGATTTTATTATATATATATATATATATATATATATATATATATATATATATATATATAAATAAACTTTGATGTTTGGAGCCTTGTGTAGCTGATTCCACAACGACTCTCAATTAATACTATAATATTACAGTATAATATTTAGTACAGACGCATAGCTGCAGTTGGAATCAGTTCTTTACAACCCCGTCACGCTCGGTGCTGAATAGCTAATAATTAAAAATGCATGCAGGCGATTAGAATTAACAAAGGTTGTGTATTTCTGCCGCAGGCCCTGCGAACATCTGTTACGCACACATCAGAATGTCTGATGCATGAACAATTACGATGCGAATCCGAGCGAATCTCAGCTGTGGTTGGATTAATGCTCAGATTTATGTCATGCTGCAGAGCGCTTTAAAAAAATAAGGGGCGGGGCTTTAAGGTGGACCCAAATACAATACAATCACATATGTGCAGCACATACAGAACATAATGGGATTGAATATAAATTGGATTGAGACACGGATTAAGGATTAGGACCAAGAGTTAAAGGGATGTACATATAAATTGGGGGGGGGGGCACCACCTTTTTAAATCTGGGATTCAAAAGTGAAACCGAAATGTTTAATAGTTCACAATAAAAAGATTAAATCCCATATTTTAATCCCTTTAAACACACCACATGAGCTAAAGTATTAGGACATGCAGTTCAATCTTTGTGTTTGATTTAATCTCAAATATAAAATTAGGCACCGGGCAATGCATTTTGGAAAGCTGTGTACTTCCAAACAGTTTGGGGAAGTTCCGTCTGCATTGCAGCATTTAAAAGCGGGATGGGAGTATAAGTTTTGTGTGGAAGAACATTACTAACCCACACAGAGTCCTGATTTCCTCTGTTTTTTAGAATGGATTAGGATGGAGATTGCAAGCCCCGCCCACTCTCCCAACATCAGTGTCCAACCTGTGGACGCTCCACCGATAAATATCCATCCATCATCTTCCGCTTTATTTTATATTAGGGTCGCAGGGGGGTTCCCCATGCCCATCCAGGGGAGAACGTTTTGGGCGCTGGGCAGATAGACCCAGGACAGGATGCCAATCCATCACTGGGCACACACTCACTCACACAGACACACTCTATATGGGGCAATTTGGAGAATTCAATTGACTTGATCCATGTTTTTGGACTGTGGGAGGAAACCGGAGAACCTGGAGGAAACCCACGCAGCCACGGGGAGAACATGGAAACTCCACCCAGATGGGGATTCGAACCGGGAATCACCAGCGCTGAGAGGAGAACATGCTAAACCACTAAGCCACAGTGCCCCTATTTAAATATACAAATCCGAACTGCAAATTTCTGCTGAGATCCCAAATCTGTGCAATTAAAAAGAACCAAAACACCTTAGATCATTTGCAATTATGAGGAGTGACTCAATCCACCACGAGCACATACACAACTACCATCCAATAAACCCTTTAAGGAATAATTCCTTAATTTCACATTAGTCATCACGTATGAATCAGAACATCCCGGCTCTGCTCGGTGCAACGACCCTAATTAATAATCAGTGAGTCGGCCTTGTTATTAAAACCAACTCGGAAGGTTGCGCTAACTCCCGACGGACGAGTCCCATCAGTAACATTTTGGCCGTGACGCATCCACCCGAAGTGCCTTCCACAGCATGGCATCAGTAGAATTCAAAAAGCCCCTCATGATTTATTCATCTGCCTTCATTCACGAGTTAAATGTCTTCCAGACCGGGTGGGAAATTGGACTCCGGGATCTGCGAGCGATACAGAGATCCGCATGACGGAGTCTGAGCAGGGCAGCAAGACTGCAAACTCCATTCCCCCCCCACGCTATAGCAGGAGGTCACATAGCACCTTCAACCAGAGATTTTTAAAAAAAAATCATCGAACGCAGATTACCACAGTTCAGAATATTAAACCCGCAGGAGTCTTAATATCACAGAGCATCCTAATCCGGTTAATTCAGCCCGATGAGGTGCGTGCATGAAAAACCCAGACGTCCCGCAGGCTGCCACTTATATTACCCCCACTGTCATCTACAAACAAATCCCGAAAGTCCAGAGTGTTTGTGGTTTCACAGGATTATTGTAAAAGCCTTACTTGTATACACTATAAATATATATTGTAGTAAATTACTCGGTTTCCTCAAATAAAAATCATGCATTTATTCATTTTCTAATCTGCCCACACTATTCAGGATCATGATGTAGAGCTGGCACCTATCCCGGCACTTATACACCCTTCTCTTTGCACATTCACATCTGGGGCAAATTTGTCCCACCCTTTCACCTGCATGTATTGTATGGACTGTTCACCTTAAACCAGCTTTTGATTCGATTACATTGCTTTGAGATGGGTTTTTAGAAAAGGGGATTGCTGCCATCTAGTGGAAGAGTATTGAACCACCAGGAGAAAGATCGATAAAAGTGACGTCACTATTTTCTCTCCATCCATTATCTTCCACTTGCTCATCCGTTGGAGAACATTTTAGGCGGCTGGGCGAACACACTCAGGACAAAGTGCCAAACGAACCCGGGGCACACTCACAAACTCCATAGGGAGAATGCAGAGCAGCCAATTCACCTTGAATGTTTTTGGACTGTGGGAGGAAACCAGAGGACACCCAAACAGACATGGGGAGAACATGCAAACTCCACCAAGATCAAGATTTACATCGGGATCCCCAGTGCTGAGAGGAGAACATGCTAATCACCAAGCCACCTGCCACCCTATCCAGGTTTTAATTTGATTAAATTGCTTTAAGGCGGGTTTTTTTAAGAGACTGCTGCCATCTAGCGGAAGAGTTTTGAACTACCAGAAAAAAAAAACTTGCAGGCAGCAAACGATGAAAGTGACGTCACTATTTTTAGAACACGTATTTTGTAAAATACATAAACAAGCCTGTAATTTAAGATCTGCTTTTACGCATCAATATAAAACTTTTTCACAGTAACGTGAATATGCTTTACCACAATAAAACAGAAATTGCATGTGAAACAAACAATAAATTCTAAAACATGCAAACAAAAGAACATTCGTGTCATTAAAATGCAGAAACCTCTGTTAATGACCATATAACACTAACTGATGTATTAATCTGTACTAAGGTGAATTCTGTGATGGTGAATGTGAACATACCTATGAGTTCAGTGGAATTCTTCTGTATGAAGTGTTCACATATTCTAATAAACATTTCTGTCGTCTCCGCCGTGGGACATTCTCCATGTCTGTATGGAAGGAGTTACGTAAGGTTACAAACCGTGTTATTAATGTACAGCAGTATCGTGTTTGTTTGTGTATAGGACCAAGTAGTACCCTTTGCACTGTAGTTTAACATATTTGATTCCGTCTTTTTCGATGTCCGTTCGGTCGTAGAAACGGGTTGTGTTCGTCAGGTCAATGAGCAGGCCCATCTTTACCTGAGCACCAAAATATAAACATATAAATATATGAGGTGCGTAAAAGCAAAAGAGTCTAACAATTTAATTTGACAATAAAACTAAATATATAATTACTCAAAACGCTTCACCAAGATCACGTGACACTGCAGTAACTATAAACAGATCCATCTCGTATTAACACGTGGAATTAGAGTGCGCCCTCTGGTGGAAACATACACTGCACAGTCACTCATCTCATTTACAAATCTAGTTTTATTTCATTATTATGACCCCTGAAGGTAACTAGGTAAATTTTAAGGTTCCCCATGTCCATCCAGAGGACAACATTTCAGACGCTGGGCAGATGCAACCAGGTGAGGGCGCCAATCCATCACTAGTAACACACAAACCATACAGGGGGCAATCTAGAACAGCCAAATAAACTTGAATCCATATTTTTGGACTGTGGGAGGAGCCCATAGAACCCGGAAAAAAACACATAAACCCACGTGGACACTTGGGGAACGTGGAAACCTGATCAGGATCCAAACCTGTAACCCGAGTCATTTAAAGTCTATATACAGAATTTAATATATATTTTTAAAGCACTTCAACTCTTACCTTGAGACTTTTAAGGTAGTTGGACAGCATGCTGGGATGGAACCTGTTCTCCTCTGGTACTGTGTCGTCGTATCTGGGACCCAGCATGGTTTTCATCGGTAAGAATTTACCTGCATTAGAACAGGATCAACAGAAGACGGGGGATAAAACGGGTTCTAATGAAATCTGAAGTATGTGGTGTATACCAAACATCTGCATAAATCACGGGTTTCTACTGATTCAGGGCGTTCCAGTGCATTTTTAGAACTTTGCTTAGATATAAATTAGTGAGCTGCTTTTAAACACCTCCAAAACAGTTTGAGGAAAGCCTTTTGTTGTTGTTGTTGTGTGACTGTGTGAGATTGGGGTGGATGAACCAGAACGGTCACCTACAGAACCCTGATCTCAATAACATTTGAGAGAAAATAAGCCTTTATTGGTCCCACAATGGGACATTCACATTGACAGCTGCAAAGTGAAAGCAATTTGGAAATTTTTAAATATCAGTCTAATATATTTATTGAGAGAAGTACTTTATAAACAAAAAACATAATAAGACATAGAAATTAGTTTTACACAATAAAATTAAAATTGCCCCATAGAGAGTGTGTCTGTGTGAGTGAGTGTGTGCCCAGCGATAGATTGGCACCCTGTCCTGGTGTATCTGCCCAGCGTCCAAAACATTCTCCCCTGGATGAGCATAGAGAACACCCCCAGCAACCCTAGTAGAGGACAAAGTGGAAGATAATGGATTGATGGATGGATGGACGGACTTAATCAGCCTCGGGCGGCACGGCGGCTTAGTGGTTTAGCATGTTCTCCTCTCAGCGCTGTGGGTTCCCGCTTCACCAGGTTCTCCGGTTTCCTCCCACAGTCCAAAAAACATGAATCAAGGTCAATTGAAGTCTCCAAATTGCCCCATATAGAGTGTGTCTGTGTGTGTGCCCAGTGATAGACTGCCCCCCTGTTCTGGGTGTATCTGCCCAGCGCCCGAGACGTTCTCCCCTGGATGGACATGGGGAACCCCCCTGTCTAAGCCGCGCTAACCCTGCTGTAATTAGTGTCTACAAGAAATGCTCACCAGCTACAGGTTGCCCTCTTCTGGGGCAGTTGAGCCATCGAGGGGGTGCTCCTGAATGCGCCATGCCCGCTTGCAGGTGCTTCCTAGTGTTAACTCTCCAGCTAAAGCTAACGGAACAACAGAGAGGCTCCGCCGGAGACGAGCCTTCCTCCCCGGCTTAATTCCCTGCCAGAGCTCCGCGGCTTCTGCGGCCTCCGAAAGCCCAGACTCAGTCTAAGCACACGGCGCTCCCGCAACAGGACCCACGGCGCGCCGACACGTCATTCGGAGCCGCGGGACGGTTTATCAACACAGACCCCACGCGAAGCAAAGCTCCCACTCAGACGCCCCACCAGGACCCACTCAAGCCGTTGAATGCGCGGTGGCAAGAGTCGACACAACAGGCGATCCGATGCAATCGCGTGTCGGCTCAGTGATTCGGATGGCTGGTGGCGGTCACGTGGTAGGTTTAACGACGCGCCAGATGCTGGGGGTGCTTATGCGGGAACATGACGTCACTGTATATTACGTCGTTAGATTGAACCCTTTATATATCCCCGTAAATATAGCAGGGAAAAACACAATAACGGCACAATAATGTAAATATGGCAGATAATAATAACAAATAATAATAATAATTTTTAAATATTACAAATAATTTTTAAAAAATAAAAGCAATTAAGCCAATTAAAGTTGGAGGGCGGGCACGGTGGCTTAGTGGTTGGCATGTTCTCCTCTTAGCGCTAGGGATTCCCGGTTCGAATCCCCATCTGGGTGGAGTTTCCATGTTCTCTCCGTGTCCCCATGGGTTTCCTCCGGGTTCTCGGGTTTCCTCCCACAGTCCAAAAACATGGATCAAGTCAATTGAGTTCTCCAAATTGCCCCATATAGAGTGTGTATGTGTTTGTGTGAGTGACCAGTGATAGATTGATAGAGTGTGTATGCGTGCGTGTCTGTGTGAGTGAGTGTGTGTCCAGCTATATATTGGCGCCCTGTTCTGGGTGTATCTGCCCAGCGCCCGAAAAGTTCTCCCCTGGATGGGCATGGGGAACACCCCCTGCAACCCTAATAGAGAATAAAGTGGAAGATAATGGATGGATGGATGAATAATGGATGGATGGAAGGTTGGAGGGCAGTGAAGTAATAACACGAAATAAAAATATAATGTGCAGTACTGTAGTATTCATTAATTAATTCATAATATTTCGCTTGATCCTCTACTTGGGTCGCAGGGAACATTTCAGGCGTTAGGCAGATACACCTCGCACAGGGCGCCAATCTATCGCTGGGCACACACACTCACTCATACAGACACACACACACAAATACTTTCTATATGGGGCAATATAGAGAATTCAATTTACCTTGATTCCATGTCTTTGGCATGTGGTAGTAAACCCACATGGACAGAGGGAAACCACGGAAACTCAAAAAGATTGAGATTCGAACCTGAATTCCCCAGCGCCAAGAGGAGAACATGCTAACCACTAATCCAACATGCTGCCCTGTAGTAAACTTGTGTTTGTATAAATATATCTTAAAGTGTCCAGTTTCTCTTGAAATGTATTGATTTCATTATTTTATTCATACCCTTATTTTCTTTGATTGCACTATTTTAATTATTTTAATGGCTTTTATAATTTACTACCACTCTGTGAAGCACTTGAATTGCGTCTGTATGAAAGGTGCTCTATAAATAAACTTACCTTGCCTATAAAACACAATTTAAAGTGTTAGGAACATGTTTTCAGAACAATCTCCAGCTTCACTCTGTTGTTTTTACAGCAAAATAATGTGAGGAAATGAAACAAACAAGTCTTTTTTGTGACGAATTGTTTGCAGGTGTCTAACGAAAACTCGGATAACCTACTGACACGTGATATCAAGATTTGTATACGAACCATTTGATTTGCAAAGATCAAAACAAGTTGTTTTTTAGTGTAACACTCGAATTTGCAAATTAAATTCTCGATGACGTACGAAAGTGGACCATGTATTTTCAGGTTAAACCCCGGTGTGAACTCCAGATGACTGATATGAGCCTGTGTGACCAGTCATTAGAAATACATGACTACATGACTACTATAAATACATGACAAGGTAGCTCAGTGGTTAGGGCATTGGGCTGTAAATCTGAAGGTTGGGGGTTCAAATCCCAGATCCACTAAAGTTACCAATGTGAGTCCTTGAGCAAGGCCCTTAACCCTCATTGCTCCAGGGATGTTGTGATTAACCCTGTGCTCAACTTGTAAGTCGCTTTGGATAAAAGCGTCGGCTAAATGACCAAATGTAAATGTATTATTTTTAATGTCACTCATTAATAGTATGGGATTACAGTGTTTGTACAATATACTCTCATGCTGTCAATCACTATACTTATTTTCTCACTGCACGCTGTATTTACTACAATAACACTCCCAGCAACCACAAAGCCACTGTTACTTGTTTTGGTCACTGACAACATGGAAAGGATGAGGACCAAAATACAGCCCCCCCCCCCCACCACCACCACCAAATATAGACCAGCATGCACTAAATGGGCTGCAGTTCCTAATCTAACAAAAGGTAAATGTTGACAAGACTGTAAAGAACATTTTACAGACATATTATCTGTTTTATTTACAAAAACTAGAAACCTGCAGCTGTGCATGTGTGTGAATGTTCATTCAGTGTTCACAGAAATTCATAATAACATGATAATCCTGCCAAAACAAGGGGTTAATTTTCACTAATTGCTGCCTTATAGAATTACACAAGGTGGATGAAGAGGGCTGGTCCATGGCTGGTTGCTGCTGGGACTCATACTGGAGTCTGATGAATCTCAGCTGGGTCACCTGGGCTAGGGTGTCTGATGTTGAAAGACCCGAAACACCAAGTGACCCCAGAATACATCAGTGATGATGCGTCCCAGTGATGTATCTTGCACGGCCAATTGACGATTGCTGTTTTTTGTGTTTTAACATTTTTTTAAACTAAATTAAGTAATACTTCTTCATTTCTACAATACATTTTGAGGAAATATGGCCTAATTTAAAAATAACTAGATAAGTTCCCTTTTTAATCCCTAGTAGATTAAGATGATAAATCAAAAGGTTAGACATCCATGTGCATATTCATTAATTTATCTATTCATCCATCTTCTTCCGCTTAATCCTATTATATGGTTGCGGGGGGGTTCCCCATGCCCATCCAGGGGAGAATCTTTTGGGCAACAAGGGCAGGGTGCCAATCCATCGCTGGGCACACACTCACTCTCACAGAGGTAATTTAGAGCATTCAATTCACCTTAAATCCATGTTTTTGGACAGTGGAAGGGAACCGGAGAACCCGGGGGAAAGCCACACGGACACGGGGAGAACATGCAAACTCCACCCAGATTGGGATTCGAACCTGCATTCCCAGTGCTGAGAGATGAACGTATGGACCACCATGTCGTGCTGCAAATTTACAAAAACACAAAAGCACATGGTTTAATGAGGTAATAACAGTGAGCAACGCTTAACTTAAAGTCACTTATAAAACTAATTTCTTGAAAACAAGTCTGTCCAGGCAGTGATTGAGCAAAAGGTGAGGAAATCCCTGGACGGGTCATCAGTTCCTCTTTAGCACTAAACACATTTCTATTATTTCTATAAGCCTTTAATAAATATGTAAATAAAACTCAGTAATGTTGTTTGACACCATGTCATATTTTACATGATTTTTTTTTTGTTGCTTTGTTGATTAGAAATGTGGAGCATTTTGTGAAACTGCACCGTTTCCTGTAAGGAAATGCAACTTGTCTTACAGTAATGTGGAGTTCCCCTCAGAAGTGTGCCACGTTTGTTACCTAGCAGAGTTTCGGCATCTTAACCAATCAGATTCTGAGAATTATCTGGCTCTTAATCTACAGAATGCATCTCACTGGTGTTTTTTTTTAATGGCATATACAACCAGCTATGTGCAGAAATTGCAGAAATACACACATGCAGGGTAAATATCCTGGGTAAAGTTTATTACCGGCCGGGACGGTGACTTAGTGGTTATCACGTTCACCTCTTCAGCACTAGGGATTCCCGGTTCGAATCCCCATCTGGGTGGAGATTTTATGTTCTCCCCATGTCAGCGTGAGTTTCCTCCGGGTTCTCCGGTTTCCTCCCACAGTCCAAAAACATGGATCAAGTCAATTGAGTTCTCCAAATTGCCCCATATAGAGTGTGTATGGGTGCATGTCTGTGTGAATGAGTGTGTGCCCAGCGATAGATTGGCACCCTGTCCTGGGTGTATCTGCACAGCACCCGAAATGTTCTCCCCTAGATGGGCATGGGGAACCCCCCGCGACCCTAATATAGGACAATGCGGAAGATAATGAATGAATGAATGAAAGTCTGTGTGAGTGAGTGTGTGCCAAGCGATAATGAATGAATGAATGGATGTCTGTGTGAGTGAGTGTGTGCCCAGCGATGGATTGGTGCCCTGTCCTGGGTCTATCTGCCCAGCACCTGAAAAGTTCTGCCCTGGATGGGCATGGGGAACCCCACCGCGACCCTAATAGAGGATAAAGCGGGAGATAATGAATGAATTAATGAATGAATGAATATTGGTCTTGTAATATATTGTGACATTTTCTTCTTTATTTAAAGGATATAGTATGTGAAAGATTATATGCATTATGTCACTGAAGTGTTTAATCCATCAGTCATGCAAATGAGGTCATTATCAGTACCAGTTTTTCAGGTGCCATACCCTGTAATAAGGGCCCGTCGATGTCCATTTCAATATGAATCAGGTGTTTGTGTTATGTAATCCTTAGTTTTGTCATGCAAGTGATGCATTATTTATCTATTTATTTGCATAAGACACATAATATTAAACACACTAAATATGTAATGGTGACAAAGTACAAATCAATCATTCCAAACTTGTGTTCAACCCACCCATGTGACCTCATCTCTCTCTATTGACTCTGGTCTACGGGAGAAACTCTGAATCTGCTCCCTCTCACATTAACTGGGATGTACCTGCCAAGTGCCCAAAACATTCTGCCCTGGATGGACATGGAAAAGCCATCTCATGCCCTTAGTAGAGAATTAAGCAGAAGCTGGGCATCCAGATTCAAATCCCGATCTGGGTGGAGTTTGCATGTTCTCCCCGTGTCCGCATGGGTTTCCTCTGGGTTGTCCGGTTTCCTCCCACAGTCCAAAAACATGGATCAAGGTCAATTGAATTCTCCAAATTGCCCCATATAGAGTGTGTTTGTATGAGTGAGTGTATGATCAGTGATAGATCAGCGCCCTGTCCTGTGTGTATCTGCCCAGCGCCCAAAATGTTCTCCCCTGGTTGCCCTCCCGCGACCCTAGAAGAGGATAAAGTGGAAAGTATTGGATGGATGGATTATTTTTATTCAAATCAACATATTTTTCCATCCATCCATTATCTTCCGCTTTATCCTCTACTAGGGTGCCCATCCAGGGGAGAACATTTCGGGCACTGGGCAGATACAACCAGGACAGGACACCAATCTATTGCTGGGCACACACTCACTCACACAGACACACTCTATATGGGGCAATTTGGAGAATTCAATTGGCCTTGATCCATGTTTTTGGACTGTGGGAGGAAACAAGAGAACCAGGAGGAAACCCACGCGGACACGGGGAGAACATCGAAACTCCACCCAGACTGGGAATGAAACCCGGAATCCCTAGCACTGAGAGGAGAACATGCTAATCATCAAGCCCCCTATTTTTTTAAAATCTATATCTATCGAGTTGAACGAAAGAGAGACGATGACAACACGAAAGCATGGCCTTCGTGTAGGAAGCGTGAAGCTCGTTTCCAAACTCTGGAATGTTTACGGCGTTCATTTGAACCCGACCGACTTCCCCTTTAATCTCGCGCTCTCTTTCCGTGACGTCGGCGCCGTTGCCGTGACGGAACGCACCGGATGTTGTCACCATATATGGAAGTGCCTCGCTAGCGGCTGGGCGTGTGTCCGCGTTAGAGGCGGCGTTTGAAGTTAAAGACGCCGAAACGAAAGGGTCGAGCGTCACGTCGTCTCTTTTATTTTGCCGAAAACACGCGTTTGTTGTGCCGCCGCCACCGCCGTTGGTGTTGCGTGTGTTTGCTGAGGTCGTCTGCAGGGGAAACGCGGCGGCTGCGCACGTCTGCGCGTCCTTTGTTTGCGGAGCGGCGGATCTGCGCCATTTCACGAAGGCGTCTCGAAAAGATACGGAAAAAAATTCGTAGAGACCAGAAGCCATCCATCCATCTATTTATCCCCAAATATTCCTCTGTTCCGAATATTCCTGACGTCGGGGAGCACGATTCGAACCCTCGATGTATCCGCCGTTGCCCTCCGCCCGCAGCTTTGAGATGATGTTGGGAGAAAGTCTCGGCAGTCAGGTGGAGTCCCGGCTGGACAACGCCAAGCCCGCGGCGGAGCAAGTGAGCAAGTGCGGCCGAAGCCTGTTCAAGAAGGGCGGCAGGAGAGTCGCGCAGAGCCGCCGCTGGAGCAACTACAACCACCACCCGCACCAGAAAGCGCAGCCCGCCGGGCTGTGGAGCGACATCAACAACAACACCACCACCACTCATCCACATCCACATCCACCACCCAACAGGGCCGCACCCGCTGCCAGCACCCCGCTCAAACCTGCACTCAAAAACGAGGTAGACTTTTACAACATGAACGACAATATTCAAGGAGATTTTAATTATCATTCGCATAACATGTGGGACGTGAAATGCAAACCCAGGCCCAGTTTATCCTAGTGAAAAAAAACCCCAAATTTAATAAATACGTTATAATAAAATACTAGTTAAATTTTCAAATATAGCAGCGTTATAATAAAAATATACATATACGTAATATAGTAGCAATAAGGAATCAAATATAAACATGTACATTATAGCAGCCCTGAGAGTGTCTGTTGGAAAGTGTTGTAGTGTCACAGAGTTAAAAAAAAAAAAAGGTAAATATTACGTTAATAAATATGTTATAATAAAATGCATCTTAAATTAAAATATAGCAGCGTTCTAATAAAAAATTTAAATATGCAAAATATAGTAGTAATAAGAAATCAAATATAACACATGCATTATAGCAGCCATGAGATGGTGTCTGTTGGAAAGTGTTGTAGTGTCACCGTGTTTAAAAAAAATTCAATTATAAATATAGCAGCGTTATAATAAAAATGTAAATATACGTAATGTAGTAGCAATAAGGAATCAAAATAAAAAATAAAATAGAGCAGCCGTGAGATGGTGTCTGTTGGAAAGTGTTGTAGTGTCCCAGTGTTTATTAAGAGTGTCTGTTGTTTATATGTTCTTCTACATGACGACACAGCTGGCGGGGTTCCTTTTAGAACCTTTTGGAAGTGAGGATTCTAAGAAAATTCAGTCCAAGGCCAACCTAAAACGGTTCCTTGGTGAAAGTAATATAAAGTGGATATTTTATTGTGGAATAAAAAGAGTCCAGCGGGATAGTTGGATGTAGGTCAGTGTTATGTAGTTACCTATTAATAGATGACTGCATAACCTCTGGTTCTGCTGCTTATGAACCCGGCTTCGGCCTTCAGAATGGAACAGAGTGAGACCACGCTGGGGATTAACTTTAGTTCTGAACTTTGTGCTTAAGCTCTGATGTTTTAAAACTAGTGCACATTAAAATAACAACACAACGGGGAGTTTTTTTTTCTTTTTCTTGCCACTGTCGCTTCATCTTGCTCTTTGGGGGTTCAAAGGCTTATAAAACTGTACGATTGTAAAAAGAGCTCTATAAATAAATGACTTGAACATAAATGTGGGTAGATGAGGAGGAGGAGGATAAGTGCAGTAACCCTGTACTTACACTTTAAATGCAAATTATAAATATAATCTATGGATATGATGTAAACAAAGCCGGATTATCATCCAGCATGAGGAGTGACACGTGATCGTTTGCAAAAGAAAACAAACATTTAGGCCAAATCGGGCCCCACGTAAAGATCCCGTAATGCTTCTTCTGAACTTGACCCCGGTTTAGTGCTCAGTAGTGGAAAGGTGGAAGGGGGAGGGCCTCAGAAGCGCGGGGGGTGGATCGTGAAGGCCTACGTGCAGCTCGAGCCGACATGCATGACTGCAAGGCCAGCTGCGGCTCTGCTTTGTTCTCTGCGCCGCGTTGCTTAACCGCGTCATGTGACCCTCTGACGTTTTTTGTTTTTCCTCCTCGCCCTCAGCTCCTGAAACCGAAGCCAGGAACCACAGCGCGAGGGAACCATGTGAACGAACAGCCGGCGCAGGGGCCGCCGAACAGACGCGAGGAGCTCGTCTCCACGCAGAAGAGCCGG
Organism: Corydoras maculifer; assembly: GCA_019802435.1. NCBI lineage: Eukaryota > Metazoa > Chordata > Actinopteri > Siluriformes > Callichthyidae > Corydoras > Corydoras maculifer. The sequence goes on from JAFMOD010000205.1 coordinate 1,511,651, forward strand.
CACGTCAACGGCGGCGGCCGGGAGAACAGACGGGCGAGCATCGCCGATGTCATGTTCACGGTGAAAGCATCGCCAGTCGGGGAGAAGGCGTACGCCGGGGCCAAGTTCAGCGAGCCGCCCTCGCCCAGCGTCCTGCCCAAGCCGCCGAGCCACTGGGTGGTCGACAACGGCGACAGTGTACAGGAGCAGATGACCCTGCACCTGAAGAGTCTGCTTAAACTCCAGGGCAACCCGTGACGTGCAAGAGGATAGAGATATGGACGGTCTGACTTTAATCTGGACGAATTTTGGATTGTACGGTAATGACGCAACCACGACAGCAGGAATAATCACGCAGTGGGCGTGTCTACGTTGGAAAAAAAAGCTGATAATCACAGAGTTATCGGTTTTCAGAAGTGCTGGCACCTTTTTTTTTTTTTTTTTTTTTTTTTACTCCGTGATGGTGCTCATGTACTTTAAAAAAAAAAACAGGCATTAAGATTCAAGCGCAATCATTTGCATCGCTGCAAAACAAAAGACTCTCCGACTCGTCGCTTTAAACCAGGAGCGGCAGCAAACGCACAATGCGAGAGCTACACCTCAAATCGCGTGCTTTCAACCCTTGAACGAGAGCACGGCCAGGAACGTGAGGCTGAAGCGAAGATTTCATGAGTTATAATGTATGACGTTGATTAATCTGTGCCTTGAAATCCAGCGTGTATACGATTTTGTATTTATTTACAGTAACACTCACGCTTGGACACGCCCCCTTTATGCTCCACCCATCATATAGATGGACTTTGTAGTTCTATAATTACAGACTGTATTCCATCTGCGTCCTTCGTTGTTGTTAGTCCTCTGTTGGTTCTCAGGAGCATCACTGAACAGGTATCATTTGGGTGGTGGATTGTTGATTGTCAGTTCTGCAGTGACACTGATGCGCTGAGGAGGTATTTCAGATCTCCACCTCAGTGACACTGCTGGGATAGGACTAATGAGCAAGAAGGAGGCCTGTCCAAACTTTTGACTGTTCTGTATGTTCTGTATTAATGTCACCCCATAGAGCGGCGTCTCTCTGCAGTGCAGAAACGTCTCTGTAATAATACCGCAGTTGGACTGCAGATTGCAGATTTACGAAACGCTGCGAGGAAACAAATTTTTACCGACCGCGACGGGGGCTTTTTAGAACCGGTTCCCACACGTGGCCGTGGTCCGTTAACGTAGGGAAGTTATTTCGCATTAGGACGAGCAAAC
>JAFMOD010000205.1:1515285-1547372 GCA_019802435.1 Corydoras maculifer
TCGCACTTTTCAGTTTTTTATTTGTAAAAAAATTGTTGATTCATGTATAACTTTCATTCCACTTCACAATTGTATACCACTTTGTGTTGGTCTTTCACATTAAATTCCAGTGAAATATATTTATGTTTGTGGTTGTAATGTGACAAAATATGGAAAAGTTCAAGGGGTATGAATACTTTTGCAACCCACTGTATATATATATATATATATATATATACATTTATTTTTAGATTAGATTACATTCAACTTTGTCATTGTCCAGTACAGGGCCAATGAAATGTAGGTGGCATCTAACCAGAAGTGCAATATATTTATTTTATAAATATATAATATTATATTTAATATATAATGCAATATAATATTACATTATTTACATAAACTGCATTAATTACAGTGACGGTTGCATTGAGAAGTGAAGTGTATAAATGTATAAACATAATATGAACATGATATTATCTAATTGGCTGCGGGAGTGTCTTACTGTTTGTAGGGTGGGGGGCTGAGGGGGAAGGGCTCTTCTTGCTTTAGTAAACGCAGCGATGCCTGTGAAGACATTCAGAATTAATACAGATTTTGTAATTTGCGGCTCTGATAATGAATAGTTCTGATAATGAATAGTTTAGTTAAAATTGTATTATTACGACATCCCAGGTCCACGGATGTTACCAACGTGGGTCCTTGAGCAAGACCCTTCTGACCCCAACCCTACAGTTGGGACACTTGTAAGACGCTTTGGGAAAAAAATGTCTGCTAAATGACTAAACGTAAATGTAAAAATAAATATTGTCAAAAATCTCACAATGAACATAAACACGAAATAGAAAATGCTGGAGAAGCAGAAACAGCAGCAAGGAAACCCAAAGGTTGAGCTCTTTACATTTGGACCCCAATTAAATCAAACATAAAAGCACATGAATCATTTTAATGATTAAAAAAAAGCTTAATAGCTCTTTAAAATAAAATTACCTGGATATTTAGATTTAATATTCAGGTGACAACACATAGTGCGTCGTTCAACAGCAGGTTGCCCCCATCTTCAACATGGTAACGCACATCTATAGACATTAAATACATACATGTAATAATTGTACATAAATATATTTGATGTCACTACATGTTTGTTTGGTTCGCACAGTGAGGTACACAATAAAAACAAATGTGTCAATTTTTATATAAAAACTAAACTAATAAACATAACCAACTTAATTCAACATCAACTTATTAAAATATTAACTAACATTTACTAAAAAAAAAAGGGAAAAACGGACAAAACTAATAAAAACACGTCACTTACTTGGAATTTATAGTTTTTTCAGTAGAAAAACGGTACAGAGCGTTGCATTGCGGCGCAGCTGCGCCCCCTGGACTCGGCTTGCTGTCAGTGCAGTGCAGGGGCCGTGGCTTCAGGCGAAACTGCGAAGGAAACACTGCTCTGCAATTTTCAACAAAAAAGCCTGAAGACTGACACAGGAATTAAAATGAATTAGTCATCGGGTTTTTAACTAAACGTTGTAGATAACGCGTTACATTGCGTGTTGCATTTCTGAGATCAAAGGTGAGGGACGATTCACCGTTTCCGCATTTGGAATCGAAACTGAAAGTCTTTTTGAGCAATATTGGACACGATTTAAAGGTATGTAAATAATTCTGTATGTTTATATAAATTTTAATAATACTCCACAATGAAGATATGATCTTAAATAAATGCCCCGTGAGAGATTCTTTACTAGGTTAAACTTAAAATATGATGTCATCAAAGCTTCTGTCAGTGTCCCAATACTTTTGTTTATATAGTGCATAATATTACAGCAGTGGGGCGGTATGGTGGCTTAGTGGTTGGCATATTCTCCTCTCAGTGCTGGGGATTCCAGATTGGAATCCCGATCTGGGTGGAATTTCCATGTTCTCCCCGTGTCCACGTGGGTTTCCTCCGGGTTCTCCGGTTTCCTCCCACAGTCCAAAAACATGGATACAAGGTCAAATTGAATGCACTAAATTGCCCCATATAGGGTGTGTGTGCCCAGCAATAGATTGGCGTCCTGTCCTGGGTGTATCTGCCCAGCGACTGAAACGTTCTTCCCTGGATGGGCATGGGGACCCCCCCCCCCGTGACCCTGATGATGGTGATTATTATTAATTGACCTTCTAAATCATGCAAACATCCTTATCGTGAACATAAAAATATTCTATTTAAATTGTTCGTACCACCACATTATGGTTACAAGGCTGAGCTGAGCATCATCCACCATCCAAATAATACCTACACTGTGGTTCTAATAACTATGGAGCAAAGAACAGATGCTGAAAAAGTCTGCATGATCATTGTAAAATGCTGAAACAGCGAGGTGAACCTACTAAAGTGATATTATTACACTGTAGTTACACAATGAGCATCATTACGTTAGAACAGTGATGCTATTGATGCTTTTAAAATGTAGAACTTTGTGAGGAGTGCTCTAATTTTTGTAATTTTTGTGATTTTTTTTATCATCTGCAGCAGTTCATCATCTCTGTGTTCTGATCTTCGGGGTGAAGATGACGTACGCCAGCGACAGACTGAACGACGAAGTCATCCGGGTTATGAGGAAGGATTTTGTTAAATGTCTCAAACCCATCGACATGCTGCTTCATCTTCCCTGCCTCACACAGTCTGATCGGGTAACGACGATGATGACACAGTGTATTAATTATGTTGTAATAAAGCAATCAGGTACGAGAGGGTGTGGCATTATTGTGAATTAATCACATTAAAGTGGTGTTAAATTAAAGTTACACCTTTTCCCCGTGATTTATGTACAATAATACACAACCTCAATTGTCTTATTGCTTTTATAAAACGCTTACAAACATGCTATGATAAAAAAAAACAAGGTTTAAGTCATAAATACATGTATTGAAAACAAAATCATTAATAATCTGCTCTTCTGCGACGGAATCTACTCCGGTTTTTAAAGTGAACGCTGATCGCTGAGTAACAGGATTCAGCTTTCTCTAGCAATCCTACTGATATCTAGTGGCCAAATTACAGAACTTTACAGAACTACAGAAATTCATAAACAATGGGAATCGGCTTGCTGTTTATATTAATCTGTATTTTATGATTAAGAATAATATATTGAACATCATGCATTGATATGAATGTGAAGCGCTCAGGGGTGGGTGTTAGATTAGATTTAAGGAATGGAAATACCCGTTTTATAAATTATAGGTAATTTTTGCTGAAGCCTTTATCCAAAGTGACTTCGAAGCATCCCAACCACTTGATGCCAACAATTATCAAAGTTGTGATTAGAGAAAAACGTCAATAATGTGATAAAAACCTTGCCAACTGTTAAGGACTCTATTGGATCTGTGATGTTTAACCAACAAACTGAACTAGAATCTGAAATCTAAAGGACGTTTATAAAAAGGACTTGATACAAGTTGGCAGATGTGATGCGTCCCATCAGGGCGTCACTCAGTACCCCGACTGAGCGTCCAGATTTCGGACAATGTCGGAATGTTCTGACTGTTTCGGTTATTTTTCGTGAAAGTTGCTGTTCACCTTGCAGCAGGAAATTGAGGCAAGACATCGAAATGATGGAGATATAAAGGCCAACTACCTTCTTCTGGATTACATGGTGAGGAGAGATAGGTGGCCCGAGCAGTTCATCAGTGCACTGAGGAACTGCGAACACAGAACTCTGGCCGACGAGGTCCAGGAGAAGTACGACCAAATACGGGGCATCAGCAGTAAGGCACCTGAAATCTAAGTGCTGTTTATTAATAGATAGTGTTAATAAATATTCAACCATCCTAATAATCCAAATCTTTATCTTCTTTCTTTAGAACAACATGCTGGAGGTGCATCTGCCCTACCTCCAGTTCCTGCCGGAGTTTCGGATGTTCCTACAGCGTCACATTCTCGATCTTCTCCCACGGTCACCTCTGCCGGTGCTGTGACATCATCCACGGTTGCCGTAGCTTCGGAAACGGCTTCACCTCAGTCAGCCTCACGTTCTGATGTAGCTGCAATTAAAGAACAATATCCCGTTCAAGAAACCATCCCTCCGAACACGAACAACAACTCGAACCGAAATCAGGTACACAGTACAAACAAAACGAGCTTCATGTGATATAATTAATTACAATACAATACATAGAGCTTTGAACATCCATTGTCTTCAGCTTTATCCTGTACTAGGGTCGCGGGGGGGTTCCCCATGCCCATCCAGGGGAAAACGTTTCGGGTGCTGGGCAGATACACCCAGGACAGGGCCCCAACCTATCACTCACACACACAGACACACTCTATATGGGGCAATTTGGAGAATTCAGTTGACCTTGATCCATGTTTTTTGACTGTGGGAGGAAACCGGAGAACCCGGAGGAAACCCACGCGGACACGGGGAGAACATGCAAACTCCACGCAGATTGGGATCCGAACCAGGAATCCCTAGCGCTGAGAGGAGAGCATGCCAACCACTAAGCCAGCGTGCCGCTCTCCCTGTCTGGAAATTCAACCTGAAAAATCCTTCTTTTCCTGCAGATTGTGGAAGCGAACAATACTGCCGTGTTGGCAGCCTGCCAGACCGAGGCACCGTCCCCAGCAGGTCCCTCTGTCTCATCTTCAGGTGGATGCAACAATCCTCACACTGCTCATCTGCATCGAGAACTGTATTTCAGCAAACCGGGTACTTTGCGGGAGGTGCAAGCTCTATCAATTACGTCTAATGATCTGGCCATCAGCCGAGTCTCCACTCAGGGTGAAGTGCGTTTGGAGCTGTCTATTGAGTCCAACTCAAATGGACTGAATTTGAACCGGTGCGGTACAGAGCGGGGTTCTGTTTTAGGGGACCGAGCTCATGAACATGCAGCTGGAAGATCCACATCTGAATTATTCAGTCAGGTTCAGGGTTCTGAGGAGAGTTCAGTGCAAAATGTGAATTCCCGAGCAGCTGATACAAACGTGAGAGCGACACGCTCAAACTACAAAGAGAGAACAAATGTCCCGACTGAGCCTAATCCACCCACCAATCAGAATCAGGACTCAAATATGAAGGACGAACATTCTGCGGCCCAAAGTCAGAATCGGTGCGCGGCCCATGAGCCGGATCAGACCGCTTCCAAAAGCATGAACTCTGCTGAATTTGAGTCAGAGGACCAAACGAGTCGGCTGACGGCCAGCTCACCTTATATTGCAGCCGCAGCTGCAGCTCTGGCTGTTATTATGGTCTGGAAGTTTAAGTAGATATGATCTGAAAGCACTGCATCTGTTTGGCTGTGTGTCGTTACATGGAGTCATTCTGCAGATGCTTCTCAGATGGAGTAACACAAGTCGAGTGGGCGTGGTAAAGATTCGGTTCCCATCTGCACCAAGTGGGTCCTCAAACCCAAACCCTCTGCCCTGAATACTGACATTACTGACATTACCGACATTACCCTTACTGACATTACGATAACTGTTCATTCATGTGGTGGCTCCCATATTTCTGCAAAGAACAACCTGCATATCTCGTTTTGTATTTTGTTACGTGTTAACACTCCATGAGGATTCTAATAACTCAGTAAACACTCCATTTAATTCTTAAAGTTATGTGATGATTATAAAATATGTGGCATCTGTAACGCAAATAAATAAATAATGGTGTAATAATGGTGTAATGCATTTGTTTAAATTATGATCATGGATTTATAACTGCATTTTATTGTAAGGAATAACCAATATGAGATTATAAATCAACATTCGAATATTTACATTTAATATTTAATATATTAATATAACATTTAATATTTATTATAAAATTTTATATAATAATTTCATATTAAATCAGTTCAGTCTTTTTTATTCAGTTAAGTTTATTTTGTTAGGTTTTTTATGTAATTTAAAACATTTGTGTTTTAATATATACGTATATGGTTTTGGACTTAATATGAAAGGCATTATAATAAATAAAGATATTACTGACTGTTCCTATTGTTAATAATAATTATAATAATTATTATTTAATATTAATGAATTATATTTTTATTAGATAAATGTGGTACTATATGGGAAATGATAAATATGATATATAATGAATCTTAATATTTAAAACAAATCAAAATAATATTTAAAATACAGCACCAAACTGTTGTATATTAAATCGCAGTGCATATTTAACAGCAGTAATTATCAAAGTTAATCAAAGGTTAAAATCGCAGTTCCAATAATTATCGAGCAACTCTGAAAATAAACATACAATGTTAACTTACAACAGTTTTGCTGGTTAAATAGCACAATGCTGCCACCTACAGGACAGAGTAAATAATGCGCTGTTGCAACTCTGTCTTAATGACGCTAAGATGTTAATAATAATATTGAAAAACATATTTAAATAAAAAAATCGAAAAAATCTAAAGGTTAAACATTTGGATTTTTAAGACATTGCAAAAAAAATAATAAAACATGTTCTGGTTTTGCTTCTTCCGGAGGATTGTAGGAGTCGGGGATTATGGGTAATGTAGTTCTTTTTTTTCAAATGCGGGAAAAGTACGAATGAGATCAACTAATATTAATATTAATATATATATATATATATATATACACACACACACATATATATATATATATATATATATATATATATATATATATATATATATATATATAGTCCGAGCTTTTATTGTAAATTTCTATATATGTATTTATATTACATATATAAAGTCCGGGCTTTTACTGTAAAATGGTTATATATATATATATATATATATATATATATATATATATATATATATACACACTTTTTTTTCCTTACATATATATATACAGACCGAGCTTTTATTGTAAAATTATATATATATATACACATACACTTTTTTTTTTTTTTTACATATACCGTCGGAGTTTTTATTGTGCTTCGGCCTTCAGAGCAGAATGGCTGCTGGGTTGGAGTCGCTGAAGCAGCAGGTCTGTAAACACATTGATGAAGCCAAAGAAAAGCTGCAGCAGTTAGGAGACGCCATATGGCGCGAACCCGAGCTAGCCTACAAGGAGCATCGAGCCCACGACACGCTGCTGCAGTTCTTCACGAAGGAGGGAGGCTGGAGCGTGGAGCCCCACTTCAAGCTGGAAACGGCCTTCCGCGCTACGTGGGGGCCCTCGGGGGCCGCTGACGGGGGGCCCGTGGTGAACGTGGGCTTCCTGTGCGAGTACGACGCGCTGCCGGAGCTCGGACACGCCTGCGGACACAACCTGATCGCGGAGAGCGGCGCGGCGGCCGCCGTGGGCCTGAGAGCGGCCCTGGAGAACATCAAAGGCCTGCCGACCAAGGTGTGCACATGACGTCACCAGAACACACACCTGACGCCGACGCCTCGTTCGGTTAGTCACGCTGTCTGGAGAACCAACCAATCAACGGGCAGTGTTTAAACAGTTTAGGGAAGGCCCGAGTGCTGAGTCACGTGTTCCAGCACAAAACACACACTATATAGGCCTCTATTTTGCATTCTGTACTCATACACAGAGGAGTGTGTCCACATTTAACCTTTCCCTGCAGTGAAACACACATATACACGAAGCGGGGGGCAACACTGTGGGTGTCACCAACATGTAACTGCCCCAGGAGATCCAATTCCTATTTACTCATTAGAGATCTACAACGTTCCCGAAACCTGTTCTAACACATCAAACAAACCCAAACTGGAAGTACACTTCAGATACCCTGCAGCTATAAAGTCAAATGAAATAACACTGCAAGTTTTAAATGTGCCCTGGGGTCCCAGTACTGATGCAGAGGGTAATACCACGGGGTAGTTTGGCAGTAACTCCCTGTGGCTGCAGACTGGGTAGAAGACCATGCGCTGTACTATACACTATATTTCTCCAGTGTCGTTCTTTGTCAGGTGACCGTCCTGGGGACCCCGGCGGAGGAGGACGAAGGGGGTAAGGTGGATTTACTGCGCGAAGGAGCGTTCGAGGACCTGGATGTGGTGTTCATGGCGCATCCCAGTCAGAACGATTCCATCTACCTTCCTTTGATTGCAATTCAAAGGTGAATAAACGTTTAAAGTTTACTAACAAACCTTTACCTTTCATTGTCCTGATGTTTGGGGCAGGACGCAGTGAATGGAACCGTTACAGCAACCGGGTCACAGGTTCGATTCGCAAGACCGGGGCTTTCTTTGTGGATTTACATGTTTTCCCTGTGCCTGTGTCATGCAAATTGGGTAAATAATAAAAAAGATTAAAATACCATCCAGGGTGTTGCCTCACTATTCGCTCTATGACTGCTTGGATAGGCTCCAGCAACCCCAAGATCCAGCAGTTAAAATATATAATTAATTTATTATATTCTGCTTAATCCTCTACTAGGGTCTCGGCGGGGGGGACAGGACGCCAATCTATTAGAGCATTCAGTTTACTTTGAAACCATGTTTTTGGACTGTGGGAGGGAACCGGAGAACCCTGAGGACACCCACGCGGACACAGTGAGAACATGCAAACTCCACTCAGATTGTGATTCAAACCTGGATCCCCAGTGCGGAGAGGAGGAGGTGCTGATCACTAAACCACCGTGTTGCTGCCCGGTTAAAAATAAATAAATATATCTGAATAAAATGTCTTGTGATGTTCAGTCATTAATTAATGTATACAATTAACGTTATCCTACAGTGTTGTGGTTAAGTACCATGGACGTGCGACTCACGCCGCAGCGTATCCCTGGGACGGTGTGAATGCTCTGGATGCTGCGGTCATGGCTTACAGTAACATCTCTGTACTGCGTCAGCAGCTCAAACCCGACTGGAGGATTCATGGTAAGGTTCTGTTACGGCGCTGAACATCAGAAGCGACAATTGTATACTGAATTCACCAAACTCCTTCTCCCTCTCTCACAAAAAATATAAAAAAAACAATAAAAGCAAATCATTCTGCTGCATGAGAATGTGGTCCTATGATGACTGATGGCAAATTAATAATTCCCTTTTTATTAAATAAAAAATGGAAATGTGTGTCTGTGTGAGGTTATAATAGTTGACTGTGCATGTTCCCTGATTAGGAATCATTAAGCACGGCGGTTCGAAGCCCAACATCATTCCTGACTACACGGAGCTGGAGTTTTACCTGCGCACGCCTTCGTATCGAGAGCTGCCTATCATTCGTGCCAAAGCAGAGGCCTGCTTCCGAGCTGCTGCCATGGCTACAGGATGTGAGGTCAGCAGAGATTCAGCGCCCTGAGAGAAAACAAGCAGCATTTATTAGATAGATATTTATATATTTATATTTATCTAACATTTATATATTTATCTAACATTTTGTGTTCTGTTACGTCAGTGTGACATAAAGTTTTCAAAGAATGAGTTTTATGAAATCCTGAGGAACTTCACGCTGGATAATCTGTATGAGGAGAACGGGAAAGCTCTCGGGATGAAGTTCATCCCAGATGACTCCTCTGGTGAGAACCGGAAAAAAAAAGTCATTTTTTAAAAATTATTATTATTATTATTATTATTATTAATTATTGTGTGTCTGAAAAGTTATGCTATTTCACCCACTTACCGTTATCCGATTAAGCTGAAAGTCGACAACACATGAATCAATTTTAAAAAATGAACAATGAATTAACCAATTAGTGGTAGTTAATTAATTTTGTGGCGGCACGGTGGCTTAGTGGTTAGCACGTTCGCCTCTCAGCGCTAGGGATTCCCGGTTCGAATCCCCATCTGGGTGGAGTTTCCATGTTCTCCCCGTGTCTGCGTGGGTTTCCTCCGGGTTTTCCGGTTTCCTCCCACAGTCCAAAAACATGGATCAAGTCAATTGAGTTCTCCAAATTGCCCCATATAGAGTGTGTATGCATGCGTGATTGTGTGAGTGAGTGTGCCTAGCGATAGATTGGCGCCCTGTCCTGGGTGTATCTGCCCAGCGCCTGGATGGGCATGGGGAACCCCACCGCGACCCTAATATAGGATAAAGCGGAAGATAATGAATGAATAATTAATTTTGTTTTCTATGGACAAATTGCCCAATTTCTACAAAATTTTATAATTCACATGCAGAATTAATTTAGGATGAAGAAATTAAACACAATATAGGGGTGGTTTGTAAAAAATAAAGGTTTTAATATCTAGCTTGTTTTCATTCCCATTCACCGTGTCACATGTGACCTGTAATATCCTCCAGCATTCAGCAATGAATCTTTTATTTGTATTTGAGTTATTTGCCTATGATTGTATGTATGTTCTTATTTGTTGTTGTTGTTTTTTAATTCCAGGTTCTACAGATTTTGGGAACGTAAGCCATGCTGTTCCAGGGATCCACCCGTATTTCTACATCGGCTCAGATGCGCTTAATCACACTGTGGAATACACAGCTGCGTCCGGTGAGTTTACCCCTAAACCAGTGGATCGAAAGCGCTGGCTGTCCTCAGATTTTTGTATTGATGTCAGGATTTAAAAAAAAAAAAAAAAAAATATATATATATATATATATATATATATATATATATATATATATATATATATATATATATATATTTTTTTTTTTTTTTTCCTCAGAGTATTGATATTGTATATGATTGTGAAGCATCCTTGGGTTCTTGAAAGGTACTATATAAATTAAACTTAATATTATCATCATTATTATTATTATTTGATGAGCTGAACCTGATCCACTCACATCAGTACAACACACTAAGACAGCCATTATGATTGTGCCACTGCAGTACTGAGAATCATCTACCACCCAAATTAAACCTGCTACTGAGGTATATAAATATATAGTGTCACAGATGGACTACTGCGTGATTGTAAGACAACGATGTCCATTTATATAGTACGTAGACCAGAGCAAATAACCAACTAGTTCAACGAAACACCCATCCATCATCTTCAGCCTTATCCTCTACTAGGGCCGTGGGGGGGTTCCCCATGCCCATCCAGGGAAGAACGTTTCGGGCGCTGGGCAGATACACCCAGAACAGGAAGCCAAACTCACTCACAGAGACACACTCTATATGGGGCAATTTGGAGCATTCAATTGACCTTGATCCTTTTGGACTGTGTGAGGAAACCGTGTGCAGTGTGTTTAAAAACCTGCTCGGCTCCTCACTTCCCGTTGTGCTCGCAGGTGCGGACGCAGCGCAGTTCTACACCCTCCGTGCTGCCAAAGCGATGGCCTTGACCGCGCTGGACGTGATCCTCAAACCTGGGGTGCTGGACGCTGTCAAGCAGGAGTTCCGACAGGCCAGACGCGCCTATGAGACGGAAACAGGACAGTGAAGCAACACGCAGAACGCCATGTCAGGAGGAAGCCGTCCTGCACTCAGTGCCTGATACACAGAACATAATCAGTATTAATTAAGAACAATCATTAATGTTAATGGGATATGATAATGATGGATTGTAGAGGCCGCCGGTCGTGGAGTTGATATAATAATGGATTGTGGAGGCTGCCGGTCGTGGATATCTGAACGTAATTTTTGATTTTAATTCAGATTATAATCAGAAGCCCGTTGCTCTGATCAGACCGATGGAGGTTGCATGGTTTTGTGGACTAATTAGATTGTCGCTGTTCAATTATGGCATTAATCGTTTTGATGGGTCAGAATGACAGACTGTTGCTGATGGACGCAGTGCTGTAATCGTTATCGATCGCTGTGGAAATTCATAATAAAGGTGATTTCATGCAGTAGTCTGGGTTCTAATTGCAAAATAATTCCCTTCACAGTGATTCCAGACTCGTCCACTAGTCCACCAGCGAGACGCTGAGACCGTTTCCACGGAAAGGCCATTAAAATGCGAACGACGGGACCAAAATTTACCAAAATGACGCCAAGTCTTGAGTTTCAGTGCATTTCTGACAACTTACCACCAGCTACGAATAAAAGGGCAGAGAATGAATAACACATTATAAACGTTCTGACAGGAAATAATGCAACTTCATTAGTTTAATTCACCGAAACGGACATTTACACATGAACGTGAATATTTTAAACCTATTCTCCCACATACGTCTCAAATCGTACAGCATTTCAGAGGGATGAGGATTTAGAAATCGATCGTGGAATCTACATGCAGAAATAAATTCTTTATTCCAACATAAAAGAAATAAAGTCTAAACCAATAAGAACCTCTCACTCAGTTCGTTTCATTTAAAACAAAGCGACTGACGAGTTTCTGAGTTAGATGTTTATGGTACAACGTCCCTGAAGAAATAAGGGGTCAGGGGTTATCTGCTCAAATGTTCTCCCCTGGATGGGCATCGGGAATTTATTCATTATGGGGAAGATAATAAATAAATAAATGAATTATATATATTTTAATTGCTGGATCTTGGAATTGCTGGGGCCTATTCCAGCAGTCATTTGTTGTTATTTATTCACCCAATTTGCACGTCTTCGAAATGCCACAGGCACAGGGAGAACATGTAAATCCACAAAGAAGGCCCCGATCCTGTGACTCGAACCTGGGACCCGGTTGCTGTAACAGCACCGTTTACTACATCCTGCCACAAACATCAGGAAAATGAAAGGTAAAGTTTTGTTAGTAAACTTCAGTCGTGTGATTTATTTGTTGGAGTATAAATTGTATTCAGTGACACCTTTAACACGACACCACTTTTTTACCCTAAACATCTTTTATACAAATAAAAAAAACTTGTATGTTTTGAGACTGTAGTTTCACTGCACTTTTATGATTGATGCTGGGATAGGTCCCAGGATAAGCGAATTAGAAAATAAATAAATGTTACTGATGCAAACCTAGTGAAAAAGTCTCCCATTTACCGTAAAGATAATAACCGACGACGAGCTGTGTCTATACAGTCCCTCTAATAATAATAATAATAATAATTCATTCATTATCTTCTGCTTTATCCTATATTAGGGTCGTGATGGGGAGAACGTTTCGGGCGCTGGGCAGATACACCCAGGACAGGGTGCCAATCTATCGCTGGGCACACACTCACTCACTCATACAGATGCATACACAGACGCATACACACTCTATGTTGTGCAATTTGGATAACTCAATTGACTTGATCCATGTTTTTGGACTGTGGGAGGAAACCAGAGAACACGGAGGAAACCCACGCAGACAAGAGGAGAACATGCAAACTCCACCCAGATTGGGATTCCAACCGGGAATCTCTAGTGCTGAGAGGAGAACGTACTAACCACTAAGCCACCATAATAATAATAATAATAATAATAATAGGGCGGCACGTTGGCTTAGTGGTTGGCATGTTCTCCTCTCAGCACTAGGGAGTCCCGGTTGGAATCCCAATCTGGGTGGAGTTTGCATGTTCTCCCCATGTCTACGTGGGTTTCCTCCGGGTTCTCTGGTTTCCTCCCACAGGCCAAAAACATGGATGAAGTCAATTGAGTTCCTCAAATTGCCCCATATAGAGTATGTCTGTGTGAGTGAGTGTGTGCCCAGCGATAGATTGGCGTCCTGTCCTGGGTGTATCTGCCCAGCACCCGAAACGGTTTCCCCTGGATGGGCATGCCCCCCCCCCCCCCGCGACCCGCCCCTTATATAGGATAAAGCAGAAGATAATTGATGGATGGAATAATAATAATACTCTGCTTCCCGTTGTGGACATGTTAAGACATTTTTACGGTATACAAACGACAGAAATGTCCACAGTCCATAATGACAATACGATTCAACATTACACCCCGGCTGTGACGTTGACATGATGAATGCTGGAATGTGTGTATGGTAGTTCATAGGGTAAGCAGGCGTTTGTAAAAGGTTGCTTATGATACGATGTGCACACATATCTCCATTTAAACAGCAGTGCCCTTCATGCCTCGGAAGCCTCCTGCATCGTCAGCGGCGACCGTTACGAATAGATCGACCAGTATATGACGTTGAAGATGGTGTAGGCTCCGGGGAAGATGACACGGGAGTATTTGTCTATGGCGTGGGTGTCGATCCAGATGCTGCTGTAGGGCCGAGCGTTCGGGCCACGCTCGTGGGTGCCCTGCTGGTTGTTGATGGCCAGCTGCACCAGCACATGCTCGCGCTTGTCCCCGTTCACCTCGGACACGCCGTAGTGACCCGTGGTCATGGTGTCCATCTCGCTGTAGCTGCTGCTCATCATGGGGCCGGCGTGGGGTATCCCACATGTGCAGGGTAGCTGAGTACACAGCAGAAAGGGGCACACGTCAACGTTAAAGAGTACAGACCCCGTTCTCAGTTACTACAAACCCTGAGAAATGATCTGTCTGCCTGAGCTAGAGATGACGATGCGTTTTTTTCAGAAAGTTCCAAAGGGTTAAGGACATATTGTGGAAAGGCGACCATTATTTCATCCATTAGTGTGTATCAGAGGTGGGATGATAAATCAGTCTGTGTAGTATCACAATATTCTTCGGCACGATATTATGCTGATATTGTAGCATCTAGTATTACAACAAAATACTCATCGTTTGGTTCTGTACCGATATGTGCACACATTAAGTATGCCACTAGATGGGGCTTTCAACACCTTTTGTACATATTAGGTACATTTCATTTAGAACCATAACAATCTAGGTAAGTATCATAATAATGTCATATTATAGCACAAATATCAAAGGTTTAAAAATATTATTACACCTACACATAACAAAGCTTTAATGCATTCTAAGCTCCACCCCTCACCACCCACCCATCTGTAGCTGAGATGGCTTCCCTGCTCCGTAAATGTCATTATACAAGACTTGTTTGGAACTTTTTGCAAGGTCAGACAGTGATGTTGGACGAGTGGGCGGACTCGCAGTCCCTGTTCTTTCCAAAGAGTTATAAAAATGATAAATTATATTAATATAATAAATTATATATTTTTAATTCAAAATTATATTAAAATATATGTTAAAATTATATTAATATAATAATATAATCGGCGGCACGGTGGCTTCGTGGTTAGCACGTTCGCCTCTCAGCGCTAGGGATTCCCGGTTCGAATCCCCATCTGGGTGGAGTTTCCATGTTCTCCCCGTGTCTGCGTGGGTTTCCTCCGGGTTCTCCGGTTTCCTCCCACAGTCCAAAAACATGGATGAAGTCAATTGAATTCTCCAAATTGCCCCATATAGAGTGTGTCTGGGTGAGTGAGTGTGTGCCCAGCGATGGATTGGCGCCCTGTCCTGGGTGTATCTGCCCAGCGCCCGAAACGTTCTCCCCTGGATGGGCATGGGGAACCCCACCGCAACCCTAATAGAGGATAAAGCGGGAGATAATGAATAAATGAATAATAATATAATAATTTAATCATATACTATATATATATATATATATATATATATATATATATATATATATATATATATATATATTATATGTTGTAAGTACAATAGCAGTTTCACTATGTAATAAACTTGTATTTAAATCTATTAAATGTGTGCGAGTGCTATAAATGTAACGACTATGCATTTTTAATTCGAGAAATTCTCTTAAATCTTTTCTTTGATGAATACGATTTTAACCTAAACAGCTTAAAGGAATAATAAATAATAAATGGACTCACCCTTTCTCTGAACTTCCTCTCTTTGCGCTCCTGCAGCGTTGACAAGTAATTGACAGCAGCGTACTCGAGTACCGAAAGAAACACGAAGACAAAGCTGACCCACAGGTAGATGTCCACGGCTTTGATGTACGACACTCTGGGCATGGAGGCGTTCACGCCAGTGATGATTGTGGACATCGTGAGCACTGTGGTTATACCTGAAAAGTGATGTCCAGAGTATAAAACGTATCAAACTCCAGCAAACAGAACTCAACAAAATAAGATCCTTATAGAGACTTTAGCAGCTTGAATTAATTATATTAGGTTATATAAACTGATAGTGATGGCCTGACGGAATATTTTGGATGTTTCCTCTAGTAGTCCCCTCAGGAAAGGACCTTACCCAGAGGCACCCTGGCAGGAACGGCTCGGCGGTCGATCCAGAAGGACACCCAAGAAAGCATGACCATGAGAGTAGCGGGAAAATAGGTCTGCAACAGGAAGAAGAAGATGTGGCGGCGCAGGGTGAAGTTGATGTACAGGCGGTTGTACCAACCTGAAGAAGGAGGATTAGATCCGGTGTTAAACAGGTTATTAAAGAGTTATGGTTAGGTTTGTTTCTTGTTATCTGATCGCTGATTAATGCATACAGACTGACATTATCTCTGTATCATGACCCCCCCCGGTTTTACAGTAGTCACGTGATAAAACTACAGCTCTATTTGAGGTCTGCTGATGATCAATAAATTTTAGGGTAAATGGTCCATCCATTCATTATCTTCTGCTTTATCCTGTACTAGGGTCACGGGGGGGGGTCCCCATGCCCATCCAGAGGAGAACGGTTTGGGCACACACAGACACACTCTATATGGGGCAATTTGGAGAATTCAATTGACCTTGATCCATGTTTTTAGAGGAGAACATGCTAACCACTAAGCCACTGTGCCGGCAAGTGAAATTGTCATAATTAAAAAAAGGTAAAATATTAAGAGAAAGACGTTAACAGTACTTTTTTTTTTTCTTTCAAACCAATTTACCTATGAAAATAATATTTTTAATTCTAATTAATCGACTGGGGTGGCACAGTGGCTTAGTTGTGTAGCATGTTCTCCTCTCAGCACTAGGGATTCTCAATTCGAATCCCAATCTCGGTGGAGTTTGCATGTTCTTCCATGGATCAAGGTCAATTGAATTCTCCAAATTGCCCCATATAGAGTGTGTGAGTGAGTGTGAGTGTGTGCCCAGCGATAGATATGAGCCCAGCGCCCGAATATCTGCCCAGCGCCCGAAACGTTCTCCCCTGGATGGGCATGGGGAACCCCCCCCACGACCCTAATAGAGGATAAAGCAGATAATGGATGGATGTATAAACAGCATGTTTAGGCCTGTTTTAGGTTAATACGGATGATGTGTTCTCACGCTCTGCGGTACCTGTACTGCTGTAAAAGGCCAGTTTGGTGGTGGTGTGGAATTCCTGTATCAGGAACTGAGAAAGAGAGATCTTCTCGTCCGTCTTCAAAGAGTCATTTCCTTTCTTCCAGTACAGCATCAGGTCGTCATCGGTGTAGGCATCTGCAAAGAGGCGGCATCAGCCTCGCCCTCCGTTACTGACCACAGAGCACAACGCAAGGCATTAAAGGGTTAAGGGTGGTGTTGGTTTCTACTCACAGCTTTCAATCTCCAGCGAGCAGGTCTGCGTGTCTAACGGAAAGTGGCTGAGGTCCATGTTACACATAGCCGTGACTGTAACCCTGTGAA
The DNA here is from genome assembly GCA_019802435.1 of Corydoras maculifer. Taxonomy (NCBI): domain Eukaryota; kingdom Metazoa; phylum Chordata; class Actinopteri; order Siluriformes; family Callichthyidae; genus Corydoras; species Corydoras maculifer. The sequence continues at coordinate 1,532,489 of JAFMOD010000205.1, forward strand.
ACATACACATAAACAATACACAGATCATCACAAAACAACAGATTTCTTTGGATATCTTGCTTTTAAAACCGTCTCCTGGCATGGATCATGATCCTGGATTTGGCCTGTGCATCAGAATGGAGCATAAATACAGATTTAATATCCTATAGATATGTTAGTTCTTTTGGCATGTGTAGTATACTCCTCACTCATTAAATATGTATTTTCAGCATAATAATCTAAACAAAAAAATTTAGGGCTATATTTAAATTCTCAGGGATAATAATTTAATTTAATAATCCAGTAATAATCTGCTTAACTGCATTTATTAATAAGATTAATAAGTCTTAATACAAGAGATTATCAAGAAGGTCATCATATTAAAGATGTTAGCTGTATATATTATTACATATATATATTATATATATATATATATTATTATATTATATGGGGTGACACGGTGGCTTAGTGGTTGGCATGTTCTCCTCTCAGCGCTGGGGATTCCAGGTTGGAATCCCAATCTGGGTGGAGTTTGCATGTTCTTTCCGTGTCCGAGTGGGTTTCCTCCGGGTTCTCCGGTTTCCTCCCACAGTCCAAAAACATGGATCAAGGTCAATTGAATTCTCCAAATTGCCCCACATAGAATGTGTCTGTGTGAGTAAGTGTGTGCCCAGCGATGGATTGGCGCCCTGTCCTGGGTGTATCTGCCCAGCGCCCAAAATGTTCTCCCCTGGATGGACATGGGGAACCCCCTCCTCCTCCCCCACAACCCTAATACAGAATAAAGCAGAAGATAATGGATGGATGGCTAATATTATATGTTGTATTGATTTTTTTTTTCTAATCAATATAACTGAATACATCAATTACAAGGAGCACTGTAATGTACACTTTTATTGTACTTACTATTTATTTTCTTAATTTAATTACTTTTTACTTGTTGAATTCGGTAATATGGCTTCTTAATTCTCCCCTGGATGGGCATGGGGATAGAGGATAAAGCGGAAGATAATGAATAAATGAAGGATTTCGGTAATAAATAGAACTATAGATTTCTAGTAAGGTGTCACATTTAAATTTAATGATTAATTACCTTGGAAATCATTATGGGATAATTAAGTTTCTACAGAATTATTCTTCTTCGCCGCTCAGTAACTTTATTTGCAAAAATACTTAAAAAAAAAAACAATGGAAAATGTTAATCCAGTCACTTTTGCAGCAAATAAATACAGTCCAGATTCGTATGATTAATCCCGCATCCACTAGGGGGCTTGACCACATGGCATGATATTTTTCCAGCCCCTGATTCTGAGAAGAGGACGAGGTTTACCTCTGTGCAGGCCGTCCCATCGCCGTCCCGTGGATAAAGCTCTTTTTTTTGTGGCGTGCTCAAATATTACTTCAGTGAAGCAAAGGGATGACATCACTACGGGGGAAGCACTAAATACAGCTGATCTGCCGCTGATTATGCAAGTTACACAAACAAGTCTGCGGGATTATGTCCACCGATTTCAGCACCGGGATAATTGCACGTGGTTTTCAGAGCGCCCACCTCCATTAAACACATGAGGGATGGAAATATGTGGCTGCATTAACAGTTGATCCAAAGTGATGTAGCGGAACTTCACCCAAAAGACAAAACTGTTCATTAAAAGGAAATAAATTTAAGGGCTGCTCAAGTATTTTTCTTCCATTTTAATTATTTTTCTTTTGAAAATGTTGTATTTTGAAACCAGAAACATAAGTTATATTGATTTTGGGGTTTTAAAAAAGTGTGGGGGGGATTCCCCATGCCCATTCAGGGAAGAACATTTTGGGTGTGGGGCAGATACACCCAGGACAGGGTGCCAGTCCATCGCTGGGCACACTTAGTCACACATACAGTACAGACACACTATATAGGGGCAATTTAGCATCCAATTTACGTTGAATCCATGTTTTTGGACTATAGAAGGAAACCAGAGAATCCGGATGAAACCCACTCAGACACAGGGAGAACGCGCAAACTCCACCCAGATTGGGATTCGACCCTGGACCCCCATCGCTGAGAGGAAGCTGTGCTAACATATACCCCAAAAATAGTTAAAACACTATCAGCGTGTGCAGAATGTTTGCGTCTTTACCTGACACTGTAGAGAACCTTGCCGTCGGGATAGACCCTGAGCATGACATTATCCGTGGTGGTGTCATGGATAAAGGAACGCTTGGAGTGCACGAAGAACATGTCAGGAACCCAGATCTTCTTCACCAGTCGACTGTCAAAGGTCATGCTCTGGTTGGTCTTGCTTGGGAAAGACAGGCGCTCATCCTTCCAGTAGTGCCTCAGGTACAGGGTCATGGTGAAGTCCTGAGGAAGGACAGCAGCCCTCAGTACCGTCCTGCTCTCATCTGCCAATCAGACTGTCCCACTGCTATCCACACACCGCTGCGGGGTCATATGTTTCCACTCACTGTATATACACCAAAGAGATCAACCCCAGCTTGGAGTGGTAGCTCAGTGTTTAGGGTGTTGGGCTAGCCATCAGAAGGTCGGGGGTCAATTCCCAGGTCCACTAAAGTCCCTGAGCAAGACCCTAAATCCTCACTGTTCCAGGGATGCTGGATATATATACATATACACACACATCCATCCATTATCTACCGCTTCATCCTCTTTTGAGGTCGCTGTGGGGTTCCAGGAAAGAACTTTTCGGGCACTGGGCAGATACATCCAGGACAGGGTGCCAATCTATCACTGGACACACACCCACTCACACAGACACACTCTATATGGGGAAACCAGAGAACCCGGAGGAAGCCCATATGGACACAGGGAGAACATGCAAACTCAGTTTGGGATTCGAACCGGGAATCCTTAGAGCTGAAAGGAGAACATGCTAATATATGCTATATATATATTCATTCATTCATTATCTTCCACTTTATCCTCTATTTGGGTCGCGGTGGGGTTCCCCATGCCAACAGGGCACCAATCCATCGCTGGGCATGCTATATATATATATATATATATATATATATATATATATATATTCCACAGTGTGCACAGGGGTTGCTTTTGCAGCAGGAGTGAGAAATCCAACACTTCCCATTGCCAATTTTTTTCCCCCCAAATTCTAAGCAGCTTGCCCTAATTAGGTTTGCTGGAGTTGAGGAAATCTTGGCACACCATCACAGACCAGACCCACATTTGCATCCAGCTGCAATCAAGCATGACTATCTCACCACCATCATGCCTTTTTTTGGACCGTCTCTGAAGAAGCCCACACAGACATTTTCTCTTCGTCCTTCCTGCTACGGGTTCGAACCCAAAACCTAGCTGTAAAGACTGTTAACCAGTGTGTGACTGTACAGTGGAGCCAGATTAAAGTCATCACTCCAGACATTTACAATCGTTTAATGATCAGCTAATGCAGTCATGTGACTGCGTACTATAACTTCCTGCATTTTGCTCAAAGCCACAGTCTCGAAGTCGTACAACACTGCAGGTCTCACTACTGTCCTGTAGTTATATACAATCATTTTATTTGAATAAAATTTCTGCTTCTCATACCATGTCTACTTCAGAGATGGTGTCCAGGCTCTCCACCTGAACGTCCACACCAACCGGAATAGCTGGACCTATAAAAAAAATGTATTATTTATTATTTATTTGAATTAATTCCAATAAAGAAAACTAAAACAATGACAGTCAAAGACAATCCGAGGTATTATTTTCTTATCTTTTTTTTTTATTACATTATTCCCCAAAAAGCCCTGATTATGTGGAGAAGAAGCAGAACCTGCTATTATTTTCCCTTTCTATTTGGGGCGTATAAGTGCATGCTCATGGGCATGAAGACACAATTAGGTCGCGGTGCTTTCATGCAGTCACAATAGATAAATGAACGGAACGCGAACCGAAGGACCAGGTGCCCCGTTCGTGCACTTCCCAGGACTTTACGTAAGTTATCTCCAGCTCGCAGTTTCCTTTACGTTGAAACAGTCCCTACCTCTTCGCGCCACACAATTGCGGAATTAATATCCCGATAAAGACGCCACAAACACTCTTCATGTCCCAGAGCACTTCTGAATAAATACGGGTTCCCGCATAGGGTGTAAATCACTGGATTTAAATGCATACACTGTCTGGCATAATCCACAATGGCATAAGAAAGTGAGCACAACCACTAATCCCTCACCGCATACTGTCCTGACCCTGATAAACCTCTGCAGAGTAAATATGAAGCAAGAACACACTATGAGTGAACCACAGGTTCTATTGTTCCGTAGGATCAGGTCACGTTCCTCTGAGAGATGCCACAGAATCCGAACAATCTGCACTTACTGTGCAGCTGCAGAATATTTATTCCATCCATTCATTATCTTCCGCTTTATCCTCTACTATGGTTTTGAAGGGGGTGTTCCCTATGTCCATCCAGGGGAGAAAGTTTCGGGCGCTGGGCAGATACACCCAGGACAGGACGCCAATCCATCACTGGGCACACACTGACTCACACAGACACACTCTATATGGGGCAATTTGGAAAACTCAATTGACTTTGAGCCATGTTTTTTGGACTGTGGGAGGAAACCGGAGAAACCGGAGGAAACCCACATGGACATGGGGAAGAACATGGAAACTCCACCCAGATTGGGATTCGAACCTTGAATACCTAGCAATTAGAGGAGAACATGCCAACCACTAAGCCACCATGCCACCCTCAGAATATTAATTAATTAATTCTTTCATTTATTATCTTCTCTTTAATCCAAATTTGGGCTTGTGAGGGGGCCCATATAGGGGAGAAAGTTTCGGGGACTGGGCAGATACACCCAGGACAGGGCGCCAATCTATCGTTTGTGACACAAACATAAACACAGTCTATATGGGACAATTTAGAGATGTCAATTTACATTAAACCCATGTTTTTGGACTGTGGGAGGAAACCGGAGAACCCAGAGAAAACCCAGGCAGACATGGGGAGAACATGCAACTCCAGCCAAATTGGGTGCAGAATATTGACTAAAGATTTAAATAAATAAATACAAACATACATGAATCCAATGGATTGATACATGGGATTATAATGTCACGAAAAGTAAGTAATACCAATTTCCATTGGTTCCATTTTTAATGGAATGGCGTCTTTCCTTCCGCTGGACATATTTGGATTCTTCGATCTAGTACATGATTAAATTATCCAGTCTGCTCTGTCTGAATCTTGGATTGTGATCCCACCTCAAAGCAAGGTTCTATTAGGTGACCTGGACAGAATCGTGTGTCCACATCACATGGAGTACCTCAGGGCTCAGTGCTTGGCCTCCCTCCTTGTCTCATTACACATGACTTCACTGAGCTCAGTCATTCAGGCCCACAGGTTCTCGTATCACGGCTATGCAGATGACACACAGCTACACTCGTCCTTCACCTCAGACAGCATAACATTTTCTTATTGCATCACAGTGATCTGCATCAGAACAGTATTGTACGATGTTGCAGTTAAACGTGCACAAAATAATATCGTCTAGTCTGTTTTTTGAAATAGACACAGATTGCTGAATAACAGGATTCTGGTTTATCTTTATCTAACGATTAAATATTTACAGAACGCAGTAGATACATAAACGTCAGGAAAAAATGTATTTCATATCACGCATTGATACGACGCCCTCAGAGGTGTGTGTTATTGTCATCGATGTCACGGCTGGACAAATGACTCAGCCAATCAGATTTAAGGAGCGCAATTAGCAGTTTTATAATATTCAATAATTAAAATTTGTAAATCGAGGCTGTGCCGCAAGCGTAATAAACCAAACCTGATTGTACAGTAACCAAGCCAACCAAAGGAGCATTAATAAATTAATAATAAAATATCTAAGTAAAGCCACGATAACGGTGTTTATCTGACTCAGATATTCGGCCAAAATAAGCGGAGATTAATGAAGTCACAGAGGGGTTAATAAAGCACTGAGCTGCTGTCTGTAATTAATCACCAGGCTCAGTCAAATCCCACACATTATGTCATAAACAGTCAGGAGACAGCCACGTTTTATCACTTAAACTGCCAGATGTCGCGGGAGACGCTGGTGATATACTGACATCCAAGACGGAAACGACGAGAACGAAATTTAGAATGAAAATACACCTTGGTATAAAACATTTTCATTAATTATTTGAGATGGTCATGCTGCAGGGTCCTGACTATTAACAAACAGAAAATATGGGGCTACAAAATAATACAACATGTAATTAAATAAACAATGGGGCAGAAATATTGAGGTGTAAGTGGCTGCTCTGTGCAGATTTTGCCCATCCATCCATCCATCCATCCATCCATTATCTTCTGCTTATCCTCTACCAGGGTCACGGTGGGGTTCCCATGCCCATCCATGGGAGAACGTTTCAGGGGGTGGGCAGATACACCCAGGACAGGGCGCCAATCTATCACTGGGCACACACTCTATATGGGGCAAATTAGAGAATTCAATTGACCTTGATCCATGTTTTTGGACTGTGGGAGGAAACCGGAGAACCTGGAGGAAACCCACGCGGACACTGGGAGAACATGGAAACTCCACCCAGATTGGGATTAAAACCAGGAATGCCGCCCCCAATGGCGAACCACCGTGCCGCCCCTAGATTTTGCCCAAAATATAAAATTATTACCTGATATCTGGCATTTTTAGTTAGTGATGATTGTTAGGGTTTTTTGTGGGGAGATACAAAAGACACCCCCTACACACCCTACACCACCTACCTCAGAACTACAGAAGTGAAAAGACAGACCGCTCACCACCAAAACCAGGCCTCATCGTGAAGTCGTGCTCATCCACCTTCAGAAGATGCTCCGTTTTTGGCACTGGGCTCTTTGTGTTGTCAAGACTTCTCTTCAGAATGGGACTGAAGAAAAAACACACAGAGACGAAATAGAGTTCGATTTGGAAAATTAAATGAGATATTAAACTACGACAAGTGCGGCACGGTGGCTGAGTGTTTAGCATGTTCTCCTTTCAGCACTGGGGATCCAGGTTTGAATCCCGATCTGAGTGGAGTTTGCATGTTCTCCCCATGTCCGCATGGGTTTCCTCTGGGTTCTCCAGGTTTTCTCCCACAGTCACAACATAGATTCAAGGTAAATTGACTGCTCTAAATTGCCCCATACAGTGTGTGCGTGTATAAGTGAGTGTGTGCCGAGCGATGGATTGGAGCCCAAAACATTCTCCCCTAGTTGGGCATGGGAACCCCCCTCCGACCCTAGTACAGGATTAAATTAAAGATAATGAATGAATGATGCTGATGCAGGTACATTTGAATCTTTATTTCACCTCCAGTCTTTTATTTATTTATTTTTCAGGGTACGACATGGATCTTCTGCCAGCAATTTTACATAAAACGTTAAACACACCACATATTATTTAAGTTAATGCCCAAAGAGCAGTTAGTAAGACAGACAGAAAGATAGATCGATTTTAATAGTCATAATAGATTGAATTACCTTCCAGACTTTTGAAATCCCTCCTCTGTGTTTGTAGCTTCTCGTTTGGATCTATAATAAATTCAGAGACGTTAGTGGAAAAGTTGTCGTCCTTAAATCAAATACAGTACACTGAAAAATATATAACATTTAGAAAGCACTGAAATAAATTTCACAATAAAAAACGAGTCATTTTTTATAACTAATTAATGTGTTTATTTTATTGTGTATTGTGTAGGTATGTTTCTGAGTAACATACTGACAACAAAAACAATTACAGAATCAGATGAGCCCCAATTCTGCTTTATGTCTTGCTGATGCCATTGGTATTAATTATTAAATTGGTGCTGAATTTAAGCTTTAATTTAAAGATTGATTTACATTAATTTTCACCTGTTCTCCTCAGGCTCTTTCCCTTCAAAGCTTTTATTATTATTATTATTTTTTTTTTTGCAGACTCGTCCCTCTAGAGGTCACAGGTGATTATCAGCCATGTGACCTTCTTTCCAAATCCATAAAACCCAAAGAGTAGAAAAAACAAAGTCTGATCTAAACAGACCAATGGCATTACGCAAGAACAGAATATGGGCAGGTTAATCAAAATCAGATTAGTCGGTGTTTTCTGACACTAGTTTAATCTCCTGCACAAAAATTGCATCATCCCCTCAATATGTGACGCTTTAATCGTCTTGAAAACAGAGTGCAGGTGAGGTTGAACAATCTCTGCAACAGCCAATGAACTTAAACCAAAGGATAAACACAGTAATGCCACCCTGCCGTCCCGAAATCACAACATTGGCTTCCAGGTGGTCTCTTTACACCGATGCAGATTATACACACAGATGGCAGATGGCTTTTAAATAGTTATTATATACCAACGAAAGGCAGCTTTATGGAACAAGAAAGACAGAAATGTCTGTTTATATAATATTCACACGGTTTAATGGGATAGCATGCGCTTGTTTTTGTATTTTAATATCATTTATACTTTAGAAATCGGCAGGTAAAGTGCTGGCAGGATCCGAGTGGCGGGAAATATGTTTGATTTATCATTCAGAGATCACGCCATCAAATTCTAATGGTGCCTCAATCATTCGCAATCACTCCGCGAGCGAATCGCCTCCACAGCAGCAATCACAGGAACATCAGACAGCACTTAGTAAAAAAAAAAAAATTGATTGCATTGGTTTTTAAAGGTTATTCAGTTTATAAGTGTGTGGATTTAACAACATCCACACCCCAGAGACTGCGTGTGTGTGTGTAAATAAGCAAACAAATTAAGAAGAGAACGTTAGCCGAGCTGCGGATATCAGCGCCGAACTCTCTCTTAAATGAACTCAATTCCACGGTTCGGTGGATACATCAAAATATCAGACGGCTGATCTGTCGACGACAACACTTTGATATATGACTCCAGAGACAGTTCTATTCAAAGTTAACTCGCATGAGTTTTTCATTTCGCACAGAAGTCAGGACCTGTTATACATCAGGCTGTGATGTGGAAATGAGGCCTGACAGGACGAGAGGCCTTCCGCAGGTCCGCAAGAAGACGCAAAAATCCCAGACGAGATCCGCGCTGACAAACGCTCGCAGAGCAACGTGCTAAGGGCACTCAACCACTTCAAGCGGCGACACTTAGAAATTGGATTCATGTGTGTGTGTGTGTGTGTGTGTGTGTGTGTGTACATGTGACTAAGTGTGTGTGTAGTGAAATATACGTCTGACTGAAAGTTACTGATGTTTTGCACTGAACGGAAAGTATTTTTATTATGTCATTAAAAGACACAGAGGGCCCAACGACAGATTGGCGCCCTATTCTGGATGTATCTGCCCAGCGCCTGAAATGTTCTCCCCTGGATGGGCATGGGGAACTCCTCCCGCGAACCTAATATAGGTTAAAGCGGAAGATAATGAATGAATGAGTGAATGAAAGACACAGAGGCCGCATGGGGCCCTTAAAATGTCTTAAATATGAAATATTAAGTCATTTCTGTGTTTTATTAAATATTCTTAGTTATAATTAGACATGGGGGCATAGTGGTCAACACATCGGCCTTTCAAGGATTGAAACCCGATCTGAGTTGAGTTTGCATGTTTTCCCCGTGTCCACGTTGGTTTCCGTCCAAGGTTCAAAAACAAGGATAGGCTGCTTTAAATTGCCCCTATATAGTGTGTGTGAGTGAGTAAGTGTCCAGTGATGGATTGGCCCCCTGTCACAGGTGTTTCTGCCCAGCGCACAAAATAGGGAACTCCCCTTAAAAATCATCATACTCCTTTATATCATTATCTTCTTATTCCTCTAATAAGGTGGGGGGGTTCCCCATGCTCATCCAGGGGAGAACATTTGAGGGCTGGACATATGGCCCAGGACAGGCCAATCCATTACTGAGCACTCACCCGCACATTATATAGGGGCAATTTAGCAGCATTTCACCTTGAATCCATGTTTTTGAACAGTGGAAGGAAACCCAGAGAAGCATCCAACTACATTAGTCATAATCTAGAAGCCCATTGGTGAGGTGAGGATATTTGATATGGAGTTTTTTTTTAAATTATTATTAATTGTCATAATAATTAATTGGTATAAAGAGCTAACGTTGAACTACGTTGCATGCGACGTAGAAAATGCTGGCGTGAGCATCCTGCCGGACAGAAATGAGCAGACATGTTTAATTAGAGAAGTGTTTCGCTCCGTCGGTTTCCTCCTGTGGGTGACATACATTTGGCTGATTGATTCTGGCGCTTTGTGTGGAGGAGCTGGTGGGGAACACTGGGCATGCAGACCTGAGCTAATGCACCTGTATACAATTTAATTACTGAGTCCTTAATACTGTTTATTTTGTGTTTCAGGAAGATGAACGCCGAACACATTTATATTTAGCCCTCGGTAATGTTCTGATCCACGTTCATTCAAAATCATTAAGCTGTATAAATGAGTGTCAGCAGAGACGTGCGGGTTAGAGACAGAACGCATGGTGTGCTCAGATGAGGCTGAAATATAGAAAAAATAGTGTGATGGCAAAATTGGATATATAGATATATAAAAAATTGGATATAAGCGATATATAATTTACAATTTATAAATTATAACCTGTCAGCATGTCCGCTTCTCAGTGATAAGGGTTCAGGTTCGAATCCCATTCTGGGTGGAGTTTGCATGTTCCACCTAGGTTTCGTCCCACAGTCCATAAAACATGGATTCAAGGTAAGCTGATTGCTCTAAATTGCCCCTACACAGTGTGTGTGTCTGTGTGAGTGAGTGTGTGCCCAACAACGGATTGGCACCCTGTTTTGGGTGTATGTACCCAGGGCCCGAACTGTTCTCCCCTGGATGGACACGACCCGAGACATGCACACTATATGGGGCAATTTAGAGAATTCAATACCTTAAATCCATGTCATCCAAAGAACCCAGAGAAAACCCATACAGACACGGGGAGGACATGAAATCTCCACCCAGATCATGATTTTAACCTGAATCCCCAGTGCTGAGAGGTGGATGTTCTGACCACCATGCCACAGTGACGCCCGCATTTTTAAATGTAATTAATTTTTTTATTAAAAATTAGAGATGTGCATCAGTTTCCTTTCTTTTAAAACATACTAATATGTGAATTGATCGTAAATTACCACTTTGTCTGTTTGTCTGCCCTGCGAGGACTTGGCAACCGGTCCAGGGTGCTTCCCCAACTTTGACTCTGCCTTTAAATGGAGTTTACTTCAAGTCTGAGATTTGTTTGGTGGAAAATAAAAGTAAAAGGTTAAAAGAGTGCAGTTTAATTGATCTGCGTATAATCCATACTAACTCTTTTTCCTGGAGCACGCTCATCTCTTTATATTAACAGACATGTTTCCCATGTGAGCAAAATAATTCTAGTTTGGGGGAAAAATATGATCCACAGCACTAAATGATTTATTATGAAATATATATGGAGTTAGATAGTGAAGCACTCCAGAGGATGCTGCAGAAAAGCACCAGGTTCTCTAATATTAACAACATCTACACAGAATGACAGTATATACAGCATAAGCACCTGGGCGAGCCCTCCTCATCCATCACATGCACTCCTCACCTGGCTGCACCTCCGGGAAAAGACTGCCCTCCACTGAAACCACTCAAGACTTATAATAGTTTAATTCAAGCCATAAAACACCATCCTTTATAAACCCCTTTATGAACCGTATGTATAAGCTGGACTGTGTTTGATGTCTGCTGTATAAACTGCGACTTTAAGACTCAGGTCTGCAGAGACCCACAGCATCACAGAGTGTTGGTGAGATACGATGGCTTTTCTAAATTAAATATAAATAAAGACGACTCTGGGTGGTGAAGGATGCTCTCTGCCCAATTTGAGGTGCAGAAATTGGCCAACATTCGCCTCTCAGCACTAGGGATTCCTGGTTCGAATCCCCATCTGGGTGGAGTTTCCATGCCCCCCCCCCCCCCCCGTGTCCGCATGGGTTTTCTCCGGGTTCTCCGGTTTCCTACCACAGTCCAAAAACATGGTTCAAGGTCAATTGAATTCTCCTAAATTGCCCCATATAGAGTGTGTGTGTGTGTGTGTGTGTGTGTGTGTGTGTGAGTGAGTGTGTGCCCAGTGATAGATTGGCGCCCTGTCCTGGGTGTATCTGCCCAGTGCCCGAAATGTTCTCCCCTGGATGGGCATGGGGAACCCCCCGCGACCCTTTTTTTTTCATTCATTATCTCCCGCTTTATCCTCTATTAGGGTCGCGGTGGGGTTCCCCATGCCCATCCAGATGAATGTCTCGGGCGCTGGGCAGATAGACTCAGGACAGGTAGACATAAGCCCTGGAATATATATTTTTTATTTAATAGCTTATGCCAAACTACAAAAACCAACAAAAAATTGGTACTAACCCGTGAAGCCTGTGGGGACTCGTGGTTTAAGCTGCCACGACTCAGGTACAGTGAAATGAACCCCCCCCCCCCCACACACACACACAGTGGCCCCTACCTGATCTGGCTGTAGGTTCGGAACTTCGGAGCCCCGGTTCGGGTGGAGGTGCCGCGCGCGCCCAGCAGCCACGCGCACAGCAGCGCGAGCAGGTCCGCGCGCATGGCGCTGCATCCAACTGCGGGAAGAAACGAACCCCGACCAGCGTTTATCCGAAGAACCAGGTGGAGGGCGGGTGGGAGGGGGGCTGGAGGCAACACACTACCTTGAACTGAACTTCTCAGTTGGATCGAGCATGCTCGCTATTGGAACGCCGAAGCCAAGGCGCAGGGCTGTCCACGGGCGACGCTCATGGATGGAGCTCCACTGAATGAACCTGGCTCGGTCCTGAACCGCCCCCCACCCCCACCCCGCAGAGAAGCGCACTACTGAGGATGCCTCCCATTAGGGGGTGATGTGTGACTCGAGCTGTGAGAGGAACAGCCTGAAAAAAGTTTAACTTATGTAATTAATTATGACATAAAACAGAATGATGTCACATTAAATCAGATCCAATTAGCATATAGATACAATTACAGACTGCTTCACCATATAGACTGTGTTAGTCTACTTCACCCCGTGCTTTAAAAGTTAGGACCCCCATAACACCATAATTCCTGTGATGGATAACATTCAACTGGTTTATTAATAGACTTCTGTATGTTAATGAGAATTGGAATCAGTGTCCATTACTTTGCCAAATGAATTATTGTGATTATTTCTGTTGTGTTATTTCAGATGCAGTCTGCCAAAATACACTTTGAATTAGTACAGTGTATTTAAATTTTAATTCATTTATATAATTATTTTTTAAGCTGCTTATCCTACTCAGGGTCGCAGGGGGCGCTGAAGCATACGCTGAGCTCAAAAGGCCGGACAAACAGCCTGGACAGATGTGTTAGAGAGCAGACACACATATATCTATAATACATTATTATTAAAGAGTTCAAGATGTATTATCTTTAGAACTGAACCCTGAAACATTTCACAGTGCTGTGACAGCATTAAGCAACGTGCTTCTGTAACCCCCTGATCTGATTGAAATTCAGGACAGAGATTGTAAAACTAACTTCATGTAACACTGGTTCAGTCCGTGGTCCAGTACAGGACATTCCCTTAATGACAGCCATTTCTGATGATCCTCATTTTGTTAGGACAGCACAAGAACTACGCCTTAGATTTCAAACAAGGTTGTGGTGGTGCTCTTCTTTTTCAATGACAGTAAATTGCCACTGAACTACAATTTCAAACTTCTATATAACAGAGATTATTATTCTATCCAAAAGCATCGAATAACAATCAGGTTTGATGAATTTACAGTATAGTTGGTTTTCTTCATGGCTTCTGACTTGTAGTGTTCTCATTTGTAAGTCGCTTTGGATAAAAGCATCTGCTAAATGACTAAATGTAAATGTAAATGTATCCCACCCTCTAGTAGGAATATAATGAGTTCCTGGTTCCGAGCTAGTACTTAGAACTGGTGCATCCAAAAATTTTAATTACAGAAACATCCATCCATCTATTATCTTCCGCTTTATCCTCTATTAGGGTCACGGGGGACTTCCCCATGACCATCCAGGGGAGAATGCCTCAGGCGCTGGGCAGATACACCCAGGTCAGGGCGCCAATCTATCGCTGGTAACACACTTACTTACGCACACACATACTCTATATGGGGCAATTTGGAGAATTCAATTGACCTTGATCCATGTGGGGAAGAAACCGACAACCCGGAGGAGACCCACGCGGACACAGGGAGAACATGGAAACTCCACCCAGATTCGAACCGGGAATCCCTAGCGCTGAGAGGAGAACATGCTAACCACTAAGCCACCGTACCACCCTCAGACAGAAACATGTTTGTTTTTTTAAATCACAGGACATGGCACACTTATTAAAGCTTATCAAACACTTCCATTATGTTCTTGCTTTATTCCTACTAGGGTTGCGGGGGGGGGGGGTTCCCCATGTCCATCCCGTGGAGAAAGTTTTGGACGCTGGGCAGATACACCCAGGACAGGATGCCAATCTATCGCTGGACACAAACTCACTCACACACACACACACTCTATATGGGGCAATTTGGAGAATTCAAATGACCTTAATCCATGTTTTTGGACTGTGGGAGGAAACCAGAGAACCCGGAGGAAACCCACGCGGACACGGGGAGGACATGCAAACTCCACCCAGATTGGGATTCGAACCAGGAATCTCTAGAGCTGAGAGGAGAACATGCTAAACCACTAAGCCACCGTGCCACCCACTCAGACAAGCAATAAACATAATCGTAAATCAACAAAAATAACACCCTGAAATATCAGGGCAGATTTCTGAGAATAATTACACTAATGAAAAGCAGTTGCTCTACATTTATCATCATCCATGCATCCATTATCTTCTTCTTAATATACTAGGGTCAAGGGGATATATATATATATATATATATATATATATATATATATATATATATATATATATATATATATATATATATAT
>JAFMOD010000205.1:1552805-1570840 GCA_019802435.1 Corydoras maculifer
TGAGTCCAGAAATGATGTAATACAGAGTCGTACCATTAATCTCATTCACTGTGAAACTCCAAATCTGATGTACATAGCAAAATGAACAATGCAAACCCCCCCCCCCCCCAGTGTTGATATCAGAACAGGTAGATTAAATTCACCCACAGTAACAGTGAAAAAAACCCTGAGGGTGTTTATTTTGCTGTATATGACCTTTTTCTTTACTTAACATTCTACACCTTTTTAATAAACTTATAAAATGCTGAGTCAGTTAGGAATCTGTGGTGTCTCTGGGGTTTCGTTCCAAAAAAGTCCCAACTAACTTTGTTAAATACAAACAATCGTGGACTTTACCAGGGATTATAGAACTGGATCTTTTAGAACAACATTGATCACGTATTCACGGTTTTGTTATGACGCCGTATGTCTCCTGCATGACTGATGAACTTTACAAACACAAGGTCTATAGAATCTGATGGATATGAATAACATCAGCAGAAAAAAGAAGTAAGCAAGAGGCCCTGAATTAATAATGTCTCCAATGTCATTAAGTATCATGTCCTTTGGGCTGTTTACAAATCTAACGAATATCCTAAATATGAAGGAGGGGGAGGGGGGAGCTCCATATTTGTGTTCACAACATTCCTCCTGGTTCTGTTTAGGCTTTTACACCTCAGGGGTCTGCCCCCCCCCCCCCCCCAACAATTAAGATGAATTAAATATACTATTTCGACAAAATTAGGGGCGGCACAGTGGCTTAGTGGTTAGCACGTTCCCCTCTCAGCTCTAGGGATTCCCGGTTTGAATCCCCATCTAGGTGGAGTTTCCATGTTCTCCCCGTGTCTGTGTGGGCTTCCTCTGGGTTCTCCGGTTTCCTCCCACAGTCCAAAAACATGGATCAAGTCAATTGAGTTATCCAAATTGCCCAATATAGAGTGTGTCTGTGGGAGTAAGTGTGTGTCCAGTGATAGATTGGTGCCCTTTCCTGGGTGTATATGCCCAGCGTCCAAAACTTTCTCCACGGTATGGACATGGGGAACCCCCAACCCCTCCCCCTCCGCAACCCTAGTAGGAATAAAGCAAGAACATAATGGATGTTAGTCTAAGTGTTTGATAAGCTTCAATAAGTGTGCTGTGTCCTGTGATTAAAAAAAACATGTTTCTGTCTGAGGGCTTAGTGGTTAGCATGTTCTCCTCTCAGCACTAGGGATTCCCGGTTGGAATCCCCAATCCCCTAATAGAGAATAAAGCGGAAGATAATAAATGGATGGATATTGACTAAATTGTTTGTTCTGTGGATCCCAATTTTAGAACCATGTACCTCTTATTTGTGGCGACTGGGGTGAGAAAAATTAAGAAGAGGCTCAATGGTGTTAACTACAGCCAGCGATTACATTAATTAATGCATGAATTAAAGGTTTTGTGGTCATTTTTAAAAAATCTTTCATGTTTACATTGAAGCAAGCTAATGCTGAATACCCGAACACATTCACAATCCGAAAAACTTTTTTTAAAACTATTATTTTTAACAGCAGAACAGCAGAGGGCGCTGTCCATGGTGCTGAATGGTCTGTCTCTCTTTAGTTGACAGTGTTATAGATCATAAGGCTGATCATGAACACTCTTATTCTATAAAAAACAACTTACAATAAAGACGGCAATGAAAATACTCACATATAAAATTTTACACATGAAGTGTGATGATTAAAGTTTATGGTTTAAAGCCTTAAACCGCAGCTGCACCCGCTTTGAACCACTAGGTGGAGCCATTTGACTGAGGACGGTTATTCATTTATCATGCATCGATGTAAACCAGAAACTGGGAACAATTTTAACTTTATTTTATTCATTCATTCATTATCTTCCGCTTTATCCTATATTATGTTCGCGGGGGTGGGGGGGTCCCATGCCCATCCAGGGGACACCCAGGACAGGGTGCCAAACAATCGCTGGGCACACACTCAGTCACACAAACACACTCTATATGGGGCAATTTGGAGAACTCAATTGACTTGATCCATGTTTTTGGACTGTGGGAGGAAACCGGAGAACATGGAAACTCTACCCAAATTGGGGATTCGAACCGGGAATCCCTAGTGCTGAGAGGCGAATGTGCTAACCACTAACCACCGTGCCGCACTAACTCTATTTTAAATTTGTAAAATGTATAAAAAAGAAAGTGTAAAAGAAAATAAGAAGTGAGTTGTTTACAACCATAATGAGCCCTTTAAAAGTCAGAGAGAACGATCAACAAACATGCAATTTGGACAAAAATATCATTGAATATCAAGAAGGTCCTTAAAAAGGTAAGATTAGAATTTGTAGTACTGTTCAGACATACATGCGCTGCAAATTTTCACCAAAACACAACACTCGAGCTTCAACTAATGTGTCTGAATGTGTAACTCGTCTCTCCTCTGGACTGATGGCTCAAGTGCCACTGCTGTTTAAAGAGACTAGAAAGACTAACAAGCCGTCAGCAGGCAACAGAGTGTAAACAGGATCACCGGCTGGTGGATAACCATTGGCTGGTTGGATGTAACCAGAAGTCTGCTGTGTCATATTGATGGAAGAGTCAGAATTAACACCAGAATACAAGTATTAATCAGGTAATGGATCATTTCCATCCATCCATTATCTACCACTTTATTCTCTACTAGGGCCGCGGGGGGAACGTGTTCCCCATGCCCAACCAGGGGAGAACGTTTCGGGCGCTGGGCAGATACACCCAGGACAGGACGCCAATCCATCACTGGGTATACTCACTCACACAGACACACTCTATATGGGGCAATTTGGAGAATTCAATTGATATTGATCCATGTTTTTAGACTCTGGGAGGAAACCGGAGAACCCAGAGGACACCCACACGGAAATGGGGAGAACTCCACCCAGATTGGGATTTGAACTGGGAATCTCTAGCGCTGAGAGGAGAACATGCCAACCACTAAGCCACCGTGCCGCCCATGAATCATATCATACTGAGTAATACTGACTGACTGGTCCATTGGGTGTCTGACACACGCGCACACACACACACACACACACACACACACACACACACACACACACACACACACACACACACACACACACATATATATATATATATATATATATATATATATATATATATATATATATATATATATATATATATATATAAACACTGGATGTATAGGTAGGTAGGAAGTTAGGTAGGTAAAATACATTGGTTGGTAGGTAGGTAGGTACAAAGCTAGGTATTTAGGTAAATTGGTACATAGTTCATAGGTTGGCAGTTGGATAGATAGGTAATTAGATAGGTAGTTATGTTGGTAGGTACATGGGTGGGTATATACATAGGTAGTTAGACAGGTAGGTAGGTAGGTACATATGAAGGTAGTTGGGTAGTTAGGTAGGTAGATAGATAACACACACAACGTGATGTATAATAGTGTTTCCGTCAGTAATAATATATTTGGGAGCCGGGCGCTCTGGGGATCTGGAGCTCTGTGAGCAGCTGTGAGTGAGGATCTCAGTTCATGCTGATTCCGGGGCAGTTCAGATGATTTAATACCTCGTGTTTAGAGGAGCTGCACTGATGGCTTAATATCCATTACAGTCTGACTGTGTTTCAGTATTACATCATGTGCTCAGGTAATCGCTGGGATATTTTTCTAAATCCTGCTGAAATCTGATTAGCAGGTTTTTTTTTCTTTTCTTTTTTTAGGGTGAATTCCTCCAGCACGCCGGTGTCTCAGACGCGTGGCCCGGTCCTGCGTAATCAGAACGTGATGGAACGTCATCAGACGGTCCTCCCACATGCCACTGCGAGCGCGGCTCCCTTCAATGTTGCCATCGAAGGTTCTGAGGAGGTTTTTCTTTTTGTTTTTCCACGAGCATTTCCAAATCTCTTTTTGTTTTCCCCATCACTGATGAACCGAGGCAGTTCCACACCTCGGGACAGCGCTTTGATTTCGACCTCCTTTGCATTTGAAATGGCATTAAATTTGAATATTCTGAATGTAATTTGTCTCTGATTTGGCCTGCTGCTTTCAGACACCCCCACCTCTCTTAGTGCCTTTACACGGAATTAATCTGGATTTGGTTGGCAGTGTTGGATGGCGAGCCAGCCTCTGTGTGTTACATAACCCTTTATCTTCTCCCGCTCGTATCGCTTCATTAGTGCTTAATCTGCGCTAAGCAGCTGTCTGCTGACCGAGAGAACAGGCCTCACTCTTCAAACATCCAGACACAGAGGGAATACATCAAGCAAACTTCACAAGCCACTGGAGAAAATTTGGTTCCGTTAGCAGACCAATAGCGTCTTTCTAAAATATTTAAAACACTCGCACAAAGCCAGTGCTCTTATGCGGTGCTTTTCATTTGGATTTGGTTCTGAGGGTTGTTCTGGATAGGTTTGGATTATCAGCACTGGTTCGTGGTCTGATTATAAACCAATTACCATTCACACATCCAACAGACTGCTCCCACCTTAGAGATGTGACCTGGGGCTCATCATCTGGATGTGCCAGATGTGTGTTGCCATCCCGGTGGAAGAGACGGGACCCGGGTGCCCTATAAACGCTATAAGTGAAACTACACAAAACCAGCGGTACACTTCTAAAGTTATATACACTTTATAGTCCCACCATGTAATCATTCCGGTGTGTTATTCGGTTCCTTTGCCACAGCACATAGCCATGCATTTTGGACTATAGTATGTGGGAACAGTTTGGGGAAGGCCCAAGAATGGAAAATTAAAGGAAACATTTTGGCTCTTAAAAGGACACACACAATATATATATATATATATATATATATATATATATATATATATACATACATACATACATACATAAATACATATATATATAAAAGGCGGCACGGTGGCTTAGTGGTTAGCACGTTCTCCTCTCAGCGCTGGGGATTCCTGTTTTAAATCCCAATCTGGGTGGAGTTTCCATGTTCTCCCCGATCAAGTCAACTGAAGTCTCCAAATTGCCCTATATAGAGTGTGTCTGTGTGAGTGAGTGTGTGCCCAGCGATAGATTGCCGTCCTGTCCTGGGTGTACCTGCCCAGCGCTCGAAACGTTCTCTTCTGATGGGCGTGGTGAACCCCCCCATGACACCCTAATAGAGGATAAAGCGGAAGATAATAAATGAAAAAAAAAAAATAATAATATATATATATATATATATATATATATATATATATATATATTTATATATATATATATATATATATATATATATATATATATATAAATAAAACCCTGGATATATAGGTAGGTAGGTAGGTGGGTAGTTGGGTAGGTAGTTTTGTAGATAGGTAGGTACATACATAGGTTGTTAGATAGTTAGTTATGTAGGTAAGTACATGGGTAGGTACATACATAGGTCGTTAGATAGGTAGGTACATATGAAGGTAGCTGGGTAGTTAGGTAGGTAGGTAGTTAAGTTGTTAGGTAGATAGATAACACACACAATGTGATCTATAATAGTGTTTCTGTCACTAATTATATATTTCCGAGCGTAGCGCTCTGGGGATCTGGAGCTCTGCGAGCAGCTGTGAGTGAGCCAATGCTTTTATCCAGAGGGGTTTACAAATATCCCGTCTTGGTTTTATCTCAGTTGGGGTCAGAGCACAGGGTTCGATCAGCACCCCTGGAGCAGTGAGCCTCGCTCAAGGACCCACTATGGTAACGTCAGTGCTACCAGCACTGAAATCCTGTTACCTAAACATGACATGTGCCTGTAAGACCGCCTTTCTACATTATTGCTTAAATCAACAGAATTCACTTGATTGAAATTTGAATCCCATCATATCTGCCACCACGTGTGATTTACAGAAGTAATTGCTGGGGTGTCCCTCGTTAGTGTGCGCCTGGAAATTAATCATTCAACGTCCCAGAATAATGCTAAGAATCCACAGGGTTCGGATTTATTCGATGACAAATGACCCGAAAAGATCTATTTCAGTCACGGCCATGTTGCAGCTGGAGTCTCCAACCACATGTGACGTTGCGTCCACCAAATCGCACCCGACACTTTGACTACAGGCCTTCCCCGAGTGACTTACAGAAGCTCAGGAACCATGTTGTATGAATTTATTTGAATCCCTCAGTCTTACGTACATTGGAACCACACGTTATAGCACACTTTACGGCTTATTATTCTGTTTGCCAGAAAAACAACTAAGCGGCGTTTAAAGGGGTACTTTAGTGCCGGGAAAACATTTAGGTCTGACTGGAACCGACAACAGCGCCGCGAGCCGAGCGCCATCTCATTTAAAAAGCAGAGCGTTCAGATGTATTTGGGGGAAATGATCCCCCTCCAGTCGAAACGCTATTCAAGGCTTATATACTTTCTACCTGAGATCAGATTAAGATATGTGCATTACTTCCCGTTCCGATCCTCCTGTGGAGCTTTATCTGCCCTGAACTGATTTTAGCATTCAGTTGGGCGACCAGCACGGTGAAACACGCTGTCTCAGGCCTGCCGGGAGGCGATTCTTCATTGCCTCTGTAAACACTGAGCATTGATGGCTCTTGAGCGGAATATAATATGATTTGTTTATGGGAGAGATTTGCTTTTCCCCCAAACATGGATTACTAACTTACTATCAATGCATGAGCTCCCCCGTCGGAGATGCGGCGCCTCCGAGGGGCGGCCAAACAAACACCCGATATCTTCAGACGGGGATGAGAAAGGAGGAGGTTAAGTTTGGTAGGGTGTGGTGGCTCAGTGGTTAGGGCGTTGGGCTATCAATCTGAAGGTTGGGGGTTCAAATCCCAGGTCCACTGAAGTTACCAGTGTGGGTCCTTGAGCAAGACCTTTAACCCTCATTGCTCTAGGGATGCTGTGATTAACCCTGTGCTCACCTTGTAAGTCGCTTTGGATAAAAATGTCTGCTGAATGACCAAATGTAAATGTAAATGTAGTGTTTGTAATCACGGGGAAAGCCGCGGACGACGTGGAGTTGGTTAGAAAACACAGGCGGAAACGTAACGACCGTAAACGCAGGCAGATCGATCACATAACGTCACTGTTCCAAATGAAATCACGTAGATATGAAAACAAGAACCTGATGGATTTAAGGTTTCAACATCATTTATTTCTTGTCCTGTGGAAATAAATAAATAAAATAAAAAAAGAAAGAATACATTCAATTCCGCTTTATGCACACAGTTTCAGACAGCGATCTGAGGTCCGTGCCTGTGGTTTGGTGAGCATGCAGTGTAACCAGGCAGAAGAGTTGCCCTGGGCATTATGGGTAACGTTGCTGCGATGACCTGAATGGCTATTTTGTCCTACGGGAGGAATTAAGATCAAAGAAAACTTTCATATATATATATATATATATATATATATATATATATATATATATATATATATATATATATATATATATATATATAAAAGCTCAGGGCGGCACAGTGGCTTAGTGGTTTAGCACGTTCTCCTCTCTGCGCTGGGGATTCCCGGTTCGAATCCCAATCTGGGTGGAGTTTCCATGTTCTCCCCGTGTCTGCGTGGGTTTCCTCTGGGTTCTCCGGTTTCCTCCCACAGCCCAAAAACATGGAACAAGTGAATTGAGTTCTCCAAATTGCCCCATATAGTGTGTATGCGTGCGTGTCTGTGTGAGTGAGTGTGTGCCCAGCGATAGATTGGCGCCCTGTCCTGGGTGTATTTGCCCAGCGCCCGAAACGTTCTCCCCTGGATAGGCATGGGGAACCCCACCGCGACCCTAATATAGGATAAAGCGGAAGATAATGAATAAATGAATATATATTGTGTGTGTCCTTTTAACAGCCAAAATGTTTCCTTTAAGTTTCCATTCTTGGGCCTTCCCCAAACTGTTCCCACATACTATAGTCCAAAATGCATGGCTATGTGCTGTGGCAAAGGAACCAAATAACACACCCGAATGATTACATGGTGGGACTCAATACTTTGTCTATAAAGTGCATATAACTTTAGAAGCGTCCCGCTGGTTTCGCGTTGTTTCACTTATAGCGTTCATAGGGCACCCGGGTCCCGTCTTTTCCGCCGGGATGGCAACACACATCTGGCACATCCAGATGATGAGCCCCAGGTCAAATCTGTAAGGTGGGACACTAGTAGTGACACTAGTAGAGGATAAAGTGGAAGATGGTTGGATGGATGGATGGATATATCAGCTCAATTCTCTATTTTCTTTACTTGCCATATAGATGGAGTTTGTAGTTCTATAATTACAAACTGTAATCCATCTGTGTTTTTTGTTGTTGTTAGTCCCCTGTTGGTTCTCTGTTGGTCAGGATCATCACAGAACAGGAATCATTTGGGTGGTGGATTGTTTATTGTCAGTTCTACAGTGACACTGATGTGGTGAGGGGGTTTTAGTGCCGCAGTGCTGCTGGAGTTTCATTTAAACACCTTAGTGACACTGCTGGGATAGGACCAATGCACCCACCCAAAAATACCTGCTCTGTTGTGGTACTATTGGGGTCCTGACCATTAGAACAGAGAACACAGAATGTACTGTAGAACACAAACAGATGGACTACAGAATGGAATTGTAGAACTATAAAGTCCATCATTTCGGTATGTGAAACTGAGAACATGGACAATAAGTGGGCATGGCCAAACTTTTGACTGGTACTGGAAATGATGTACAATATAAATGTAATAGAAATATGTATTTTTTTACTTAACTTAAAACTCTAAACTAACATTTTTGCAATCCTCTCGTATGTTTTTCATTAAACTAATAAATATTAATTCGTTAATGGTCCAAACAACAAAATATTGGTTTTGCAATATTTCATGGTAAAATGTTAATAAATTAAATTCTATTAAAAATGCACATTAAAAACAGATTCCGCAGTTCACGGAAAATAACGAAGAGATTTTTTCTGAAGTTGAACGGTGTGAACAGAGCAAGGGGACAATATTACAATTTGGGTTTGGAAGAGAAATAATCATCGCTGCGTCGATGGAAAATTAGCGCTGAAAGAAATGAGCATCGATCGTCCGGCTGAAGGTGTATCGTCAATGACAACTCGTTCCTGCGAGGACAGACGAGCTTTACAAATAGACACATACAGCGACGCCTCCGTCCAATTATTGTTAAAACGTCTGTTTTCATTTCGTCGCGAATCAATTTTATCGGCGTGAAGGACTCCATTCAACACGCACAGCTTCATCTCAGACGCCTGCTATTCATTGGATTATTTTATTAAAGCAAATCAGATTCATGGGCGTCGTAGTGGTTAGCCTGTTCTCCTGTCAGCGCTGGGGATCCAGGTGCGAATCCCAATCTGGGTGGAGATTGCATGTGCTCCCCGTGTCCTTGTGGGTTTCCTCCGGGTTCTCCGGTGTCCTCCCACAATCCAAAAACATGGATATGAGGTAAATTAAGCGAGAGATTGCCGCCCTGTCCTGAGTGTATCTGCCCAGCGCCCAAAATGTTCTCCTCTGAATGGGCATGGGGAACCACCCCCCCACCCCGTGACCCTAGTCACTAGATTAAACCAAAGATAATGGATGAGACTCACTCTGTATTAAAATTAGGATGAATCAACCAACAGGACATGGTAGTTTAGTGGTTAGAGTGTTGGGTTATCAGTCTAAGTCCAGTAGTAGTTAACAGTGTGGGCCCTTGAGCAGGGGCCTCAACTTCAACCCCGATATAGCCAAGAAAGCCTGATATAGCATGGCTGATCCTGTGCATTCTGACCCTAACCATCAAATGTGCCACAACCACAACCTTCTATGCAGCTGGATAATTATTAAAATACCTTTTTTAACGTTAAAATCTTCATTATACCATCGGTTAACAAAAATATACATTTAATAACAAGCGACAACCTTTGGGCCATGTCTCAAAACTGTTCAAATGTTAAATATAAAAAAATAAAAGCATTAAAACATAGGGGACATGAATAATAGCCAAGAAAGTGGAATCCAGTGTGGCATCAGCATCACATGTTCTAATATTTGTCTGCATTCTGAGGTATTCAGTCTTTTTTCTTTTTGTAATTAATAGACTCATAGCCCATGTCCTCGATTAATACGCTGATGTACTGTAAGGTTTAAAAAATAATAATAATCACGCCACATTTTAACTCCAGTAATTAGTCGGGAAGCCATTCGATATAAACGTCACCTGGTGGTTGACCTGATTGGCTGCCGATCACGAACAATTGAGTGTTGAAGCATTTCAAAACACAGCAGGTATTAAAATAAGTGGTTAATAAATTAATAAATACTACTTTCACAGGTTTTTTTCAGGGGAATAAAACCTCTACATGTTGTCCGCCTTCTCGAACCGACACCCATTATTATTCTGTGTACATTTGACAAAGGTCGTTCTGAAACCACGAGGATTTGTTTATATTCAGTCCACTAGGCATCGCATCCAACAGACGTGTCATTTTCAGCATCGATAACATCAATAGCCGCTGAATGGAGGCCATTATTTTATGAATGAATGAATAAATAAATAAATAGAAATACTAAACAGAAAAGTCGTCGGCGATGGCAGCACCAATGAGAGATGCAGAGATGTGGGCGGCATCTTTTTAAGGTGTAATAACAAGTTGACGGGTAAATGAATATAGTAACTAGTAGAGAAATGCAATTCTACCCATCCGACGTATTTCAGAGGCCGGAAAAAGTGTTTATTGGATGTCAGCTTTTCATCAACGGCGCTGCATTTCAGTGGGAAGGGGTTTCAGAGAAATGAGGGCCCATGGACCTGCTGCGGTCCCGACAGTGGATGCTGCTGGTATTGTAGAATGGAGGTAAAAGCTTCGTCCATAATGCCACAGTGTGTCAGGGTGAATCCTGAAGTCTGAAGTTGGACGGTGCGGTCGTGATGGCGGTGCTATTCGGTTATTTACATGAGAACCTCAGTGGCGGCGGGAGGTCCTGTGCTTTCAGAAGTCCGCTGGTTCACTGAAACGGTGCCACGTCTTGATGAGTGAAAGCATTCCAGGTGTTAAAAATATTCCTCGGCTTCATCTCAGCTCCATGTGCCTCTGATGGCGAAGCTCCGTCGTCTCCGGCGGCCTCGGAGTCCTTTATTTACACCCAAAGAAAGACGCTCCGCATCCGGAGTCCCACGCCTCGAACCTGCTGTTCGGTCGGCGTGGAGGGTGGGGTGGGGGATTTAGCAGTAGACCGACCAGTAGATCAGATTGAAGAAGATGTACGCCCCGGGAAAGATCATGCGCGAGTAGGTGTCGATGGCGTGGGTGCTGTGGATGATGCGGAAGCCGCGCAGGCCCTTCTTCTTGGTGCCAGTGGAGTCATTGTCCATGGCGAGGTGCACCACCATGCGCTCCTGTTTCTCCGACGACTCGTCGGAGTTGACGGGGGGGCGGCTGTAGCCGGCAAGGCTGTTGCTGTCCGCCTCGCTGTACGTCCCGTCCACCATCATGCTTTTGCCGTGGGGCAGGCCACACGTACAGGGCAGAGACTGCCGAGGCACAAAGCACAAAGCACAAATCCTGAGTGGCTGTGCTAAATCAACTCTGACCCCCTTTTTCTAACGCTGCAGACGAAACGGGCGCTTTCAAAAAATGTTCCTTTTATTCTAAAACCTTTCACATTTATAGATCAGAATGAGTATTTTATTGTAATTAATATTGTACAGCGGCATGGTGGCTTAGTGGTTAGCAGGTTCTCCTCTCAGAGCTAGGGATTCCCTGTTCGAATCCCCATCTGGATGGAGTTTTCATGTTCTCCCCGTGTCTGCGTTGGTTTCCTCCGGGTTCTCCGGTTTCCTCCCACAGTCCAAAAACCATATAATCGCCCCAAATAGTGTGTGTCTGCGTGGATTGCCCCCCTGTCCTGGGTGTATCTGCCCAGCGCCCGAAACGTTCTCCCCTGGATGGGCATGGGGAACCCCCCGCGACTCTAATATAGGATAAAGCGGAAGATAATGAATAAATGAATGAATATTGAACAGTCTGTATAGTGTGCAAACATCTTCCAGAGCACACCGTCTATGAAATACAACATGGCACAGTATCGACAAATATAAAAATAAAGTAAAATAGTAATATTATTTCCACCCGTATCACTGTCAAGTGGTCAAATACTGCATACTAAAGCCACGAAGGAAGAAAAAGCCAACAGAGGAGAAAAGAATAAAGAGCTTTTATAGTGCACCGTGGTGTTGGCTCTGTGTAAAGTCCATAGAGCCGTGATGCCGTGCCCTCATTGCGTGGAGTTTTTTATTTATTTACATTTGCATGTACACATGTTCGGAATCGAATGGAAGAAACGGTATGCCGTATGCGCACTTACATCTGATCTTCCAGACAAAGGGCCGGATGTGGCCCCAGGGTCGATGTAAACATGGCTTTTGATTATTTAATGAGGTGTAAACAAGTTAACGCAGAATATTTTCCTCCGTGTTGTAACCTTTTTAGAAAAGTTCACAGAGGGCCGTCTTTATGCCGCTGCTTTTGGGCATCGGGGGTCTATTTATTTCTTATTCCTTACTGACCTGCCTGAGAGCCGGTTGCCATGGTAATCCTTTATCTACTGTAATAATTGTTTTACTTACTCATTTACGTAATGGCTATTCACTGTTGCTATGCTACAAAAACAATATAATAATACAGCACCTGCATCTCCCGACTCAGCGGATACAGAGGATCTTTCAAATTTAATTTATATATATTTATTTATAAGTAAAAGTAAAATAAAAATCTAGGTATGTCACCATGGGCTCCAATTTACAAAAAGTTGATATATTAATTTGATAAAGTAAATAGCTGAAACTTATTTCTTTAGAAGCTCAAAACAAAACTTTAGATAACATTCATTAGGTAATGATTTGATTTCAAGTTTTATGAGTGAGTAGGCTGTGAAACACCCCCTGAGCTGTGTCCTTACCTGCTCTTTGGACTTCTCCCTGTACTTTCGCTCTTTCCCGTCCTTCACGGTGGTCAGGTAATTAACGGCTGCGTACTCGAGAACGGAGAGGAACACGAAGACAAAGCTGACCCACAGGTAGATGTCCACGGCCTTGATGTAGGACACGCGAGGCATGGAGGCGTTCACTCCGGTGATGATGGTGGACATGGTGAGCACCGTGGTTATACCTGAGGAAAAAAAAAAAAAGCCCTTTAATTTCTAACTGTAATTAGATTGTTATTTGCTTTCAATGCAATCTGGAGAGTTCTGCACCGAGGGCAATTCGGGAGATGAGACTAAAATATTGGGTCATGCTCGGTTGGATAATCCATCTTTTGCCTGTTCCAGAGGGGACGCAAGCTTCGTGGAGATCCATCAACGAGCTGATATTACTTACTAACTGTTAACTTTTAGGGGTCAGCGCTTAAAGGACGTCCATCTGTCCCACCATGCAGACAGACAGGACTGTTCCAAAGCAATGGACATTCTTATAAAAGACACATTTAACAATGGAGTCTGAACAGATATTACTATTATACTATATAGAAAAAAATATTTGGACACTCCCACGTTACACCTGCAGGGGGCTTGTATGATATCCAACTAGACGTTGGTCCCTCTTTTCAGCCATAATAGTAATAATATTTTTCTTAAATTTGATTTTAAACTTAAATTTAATGGACCAGTAAGATGGAACACACATACTGCATATAGAGCACTAATCCAATGTTTGGAAAATGATGTGTTAATTATACATCTATCCATTATCTTCTGCTTTATCCTCTACTAGGGGGTTTTGGGCGCTGGGCAGATACACCCAGGACAGGGTGCCACTCTATTGCTGGAGACACACTCACTCACTCACACACATACTCTATATGGGGCAATTTGGAGAATTCAATTGACCATGATCCATGCTTTTTGGACTGTGGGAGGACACCAGAGAACCCAGAGGAAACTCACGCGGACACGGGGAGAACATGCAAACTCCACCCAGATTAGGATTCGAACCGGGAATCCCCAGCACTGAGAGGAGAACATGCTGAGAACTAAGCCACCATGCCGCCCCATGTTTTAATTATAATGAACATATAATTAATTAAATATAAGACAAAAGTCTTGGGATGTACCCCCCTCCCCCTCAGACATGAGGTTTTAGCCAATTGTATGCTTTCAGGGACAACTGCTTCGTGTTGCAGTATAATTGTGTCCCAGTACACA
Source organism: Corydoras maculifer (assembly GCA_019802435.1). Taxonomy (NCBI): domain Eukaryota; kingdom Metazoa; phylum Chordata; class Actinopteri; order Siluriformes; family Callichthyidae; genus Corydoras; species Corydoras maculifer. Next base: position 1,566,906 of record JAFMOD010000205.1, read on the forward strand.
ACACAGGGTCCCTAAAGGCACGGTTGGGTGGGTTTGGGGAGCATGGAACCCTGACCTCCACCCCAGTGGTATTCTGAACGAAGGGGTTCTATTTTCCACTTTGCAGTCTTGTGGAAAGCCTTTTTTAGGGGAATGGAAGCTGTTATAGCTGGGACACTCACACATTACACCTGACAGCTTCTCTGATGTCTAACTATAAGCAGGTCCCTCTGCGTTTGTTTTTCTTTTACAAGATTTGGAAATTTATCTCGTAGCGTGATTTCGAACCGTGGGAGTGAGTGTCAAGTGCAACCTGTCAAGTGTAACCACATCAGCATCAATCACACTGCTGTAAATATGTTATTTAATTTGAGTCTTTGTCTACGAATGACTACAGAACAGATGCCATGGCTTTCTATATACATAGATACATATCTGGTGGTTGGCACTGCTGTCTGATGGCAGAGGGTCTCATGGGTTTTCTCCAGGTTCTCTGGTTTCTTCCCATTCTCAACATAATGTGCTGACAGGAACACTGGAGATACTAGTTGCCCCGCCGCCCCTGATTGCATTACCTAACTATGATTGAGTAAAGACTTGAAAGCCTACCTTCACCTTGAAACTCTATGGGTCAGAATCATTGTAAACTGAACTTTAGACTATCAGCGGTCCAGACACGGCTAAATGGACAGCACGCACCCGAAGCCAGCCATCGAATCATTAACTGAATTGTTATTTCATGCCATAAAGAGTTAATGATTCAGAAAAAACGCTCGGGCAAATAAGCAATACCCTCAACTGCTTGGCTGTTTGTGCGTTATCGGGAAATCAATGAGCAGCCTCGCGGCCGTACTTCATAGATTTGTACAAGCGCGTCCCCTCGAGAGCTTTAGAACGTCCGGAAAATTCAAATGTCTCGTACCTAATGAGACTCTGGCTGGAACAGCACGCCGATCGATCCAGAACGACACCCAAGACAGCATGACCATCAGGGTGGCGGGGAAGTAGGTCTGCAGCAGGAAGAAGAAGATGTGGCGGCGCAGCGTGAAGTTGATGTACAGGCGGTTGTACCAACCTGAGGGATTATAAAACCATAGAACGATAAAAGATATAAAGATAAAAGCGCGGTAGCTCAGTGGTTACGGCGTTGGCCTGTCAATCTGAAGGTTGGGGGTTCAAATCCCAGGTCCGCTGATGTTACCAATGTGGGTCCTTGAGCAAGACCCTTAATTGCTCCAGGGATACTGTGAAGACCCTGTGCTCACCTTTGGATAAAAGCGTCTGCTAAATGACTAAATGTAAAAATGCAAATGAGGGTTTCGAGTTTAAGATGTCTGATGAGGTCATAATGACATCTGACTGCATTAGGATTTGGCCAGCGGCAAATGATTGTTTCGTACAAGAGGCTCCCAAATTGAGCCCCTCTCACTGTAATACAGCATGAGCCTCGTTCAAACAGGACGGTAGACAGAGAAATCAGGCCTGCAGTCAAAACGAAGGGTAATTAATGTCGCGCGAATTCTTTTGTCTCACGCCGACTGTTAAAAAAGCTCAGAGGCTTCCATTCGTTAGTGTTACGAAACCACTCACAGCTATTTTGCTTAAAATCCTATAATGCGTTCTTTGTAATTGGGGTTTCCACCTGTGGATGATTAATCGGGATTGCGCTGTGTGTGGAAACTAAATGCCGTGACCCATTCAGGATTAAACCACAAAACCAATTTGGCCTTCATACATGTCGCGTCACATATACACTCGCTCTTCAGAGCGGTGAGAAAAGCAACTAAATTAAACTAATTATACAGGAATGGAGACGTTTTATTTTAATGGAACTCTTTTTATTTATTGCGTGAACTGTACCAATCATCATCATCATCATCATCATCATCATCATAATTAATTTCAACCTCTCCAAGTGGAACAATGCTCTTAACTTCAAAGCTCTCATTCATTCATTACCTTCTGCTTTATCCTCTATTAGGGTCGCGGGGGGGTTCTCCATGCCCATCCAGGGGAGAAAGTTTCAGGCGCTGGGCAGATACACCCAGGACAGGGCGCCAATTTATCACTGGGCACACACTCACTCACACACACATTCTATATGGGGCAATTTGGAGAACTCAATTGACTTGATCCATGTTTTTGGACTGTGGGAGGAAACCGGAGAACCTGGAGAAAACCCACACAGAGACGGGGAGAACATGGAAACTCCACCCAGATGGGGATTCGAACCGGGAATCCCTAGCGCTGAGAGGAGAACATGCTAACCACTAAGCCAGCGTGCCCCCCTCTAATTATAGAATTATAAGAAACGGACATGAAGAGGGTGAAGACCAAACAACACTTTATATATATATATATATATCAGCAATTTGTAAAGGAATCACATTACTGTGTCGACTCCTAGAGAGTCATTTGAATATTTAAAAAAGTAAGATCAATCTATTATACTTTGATTTTTACATAGCTATTAAATAATAATAATAATAATCCATCCATCATTTATCTTCCACGTTATCCTATATTAGGGTCGCAGGTGGGGTTCCCCGTGCCCATCCAGAGGAGAACGTTTTGGGCAGATACACCCAGGACAGGGCCCACACAACCGTACATGCACTATATAGGGGCAATAAGGCAGCTGATTCACCTTGAATCCATGTTTTTAGACTGCAGAGCTAAACTGGAGAACCCGAAGGAAACAGGACATAAGGAGAACCTGCAAACTCCACCCAGATTGGAATCTAAACCTGGATTCCAAGCGCTGAGAGGCAGGCGTGTTGCCACGAGTATACCACGTCAGTGAACAGTTTGCTTTGATTAAACGCTGAATAAGCATTTTCTACTTTAATTAAGAGCGCCATATTATCTTCCCTTGGTCAGTGGTGTTTAAACGTGGTTCTGTTGAGGAGTGAGGTTCCAACCACATGTGCACACGTTGATTAATATCTTTAGAAGTAGGTAAGTGGGACTTCTGAAGAAGCCAATTAGCTGGAACGGGTTTAATAGGAACTAAACAGTGCAGCAGGGTCAAAATCCTGAACCAGAGGTACCCCCCTCTGCCCTAAGTGGTGAACATACAGTGAAAAGTGAGTCTGATTTGGGACTATTCTCACCCTCATTTATTAATAGAAGTAATTTGGGAACTGCTGGCTTGTTTAATTGATTACAGCAACACTTTTCCATCTCCTTAATCTCATGAATTAGTGGTCGGTAAAGTGAAGTCCCGAGCAGTGACAGTCCAGCTTAACGTCAATCCAGCTCAGCGCGGCGATGTCAGAGCAGATAAACGCATGAGCTGACAAAACTGTCTTTTGCGTCTTTAATGAACAGCTCTTGACACTCTGCACCAAAATAGAATCCTGAAGAACAAAGCGTTTACTAAACTGCAGGCATAGAGCACATAATTGGGATAGGGTCGTTCCGTCACCCTAGAAAATAAATACATAATACGCACATGACATCTGCGTATTAACATCATACAAAACATCACCACAAAAAAAAAAAAAAAATATATATATATATATATATATATATATATATATATATATATTCATTCATTATCTCCCGCTTATCCTCTATTAGGGTCGCGGTGGGGTTCCCCATGCCCATCCAGGGGAGAACGTCTCGGGCGCTGGGCAGATAGACCCAGGACAGGGCGCCAATCCATCGCTGGGCACACACTCACTCACACAAACACACTCTATAGGGGGCAATTTTGAGAATTCAATTAAGTTGATCCATGATTTTGGACTGTGGGAGGAAACCGGAGAACCCGGAGGAAACCCACGCAGACACGGGGAGAACATGGAAACTCCACCCAGATGGGGATTCGAACCGGGAATCCCTAGCGCTGAGAGGCGAACGTGCTAACCACTAAGCCACCGTGCCGCCCTATATATATATATATATATATATATATATATATATATATATATATATATATATATATATATATA
>JAFMOD010000205.1:1571418-1611418 GCA_019802435.1 Corydoras maculifer
CGCAATTGACTTCTCCAAATTGCCCCATATAGAATGTGTCTGTGTGAGTGAGTTTGTGTCCAGTGATAGATTAGTGTCCTGTCCTGGGTCTGCCCAGTGCCCAAAATGTTACGGATGGACGATTTTATTCATTCTAATTACAACCAGCCCTAAGAAAGGTATAATGAGAGGTATAATGGACCCTTTACCTGTGCTGCTGTAAAAGGCCAGGCGGGACGTGGTGTGGAACTTCTGAATAAGAAACTGAGAGAGGGAGATCTTGTCGTCTATACTGAGAGATTCGTCTCCACTCTTCCAATAAAGCATCAGGTCCTCGTCCGTGTAGGCGTCTGCAATTGACCGGCAGAATCAGGGTTACAGCTTAATGGATTAGACCAGCATTAAGGAAGCTTTCTATCGCAGTCTGTGAAGCGTACAATGCGTAAATGAGTACTGACCGATCTTAATGTTGCCCGATTTTAATCCAGGGTTTCACGCGTGAGACAAAATAAATAAAAGTATGTGGACATGCATACAATCTCCTGCGATACTATATACTATAACACGCACTCAAAGTCAACATGCCCTCAGTCGGAGCCGGGGGACGTCAGGTTTATATTCGTATCTTTGAATGAGGCAGCAGAACATCAGAGGGAATCCGTCAGATGGACACGGTGAGGTCGCAGGCAGGAGCTGTTGCTTTTAATCACCTAGTTGACAAAATCTATTTGTTTGACGTTACAGATTGTTCGAGAGATTAAAATTGTTTATTACACAAACACAAATCGGCCCCCAGCTGGTCTGTTTTGTTGCCCTGCTTTGTGTCTATAGGGATCCTTCACTTAACGAGATAGAAGTTTGCAGTGAAGTATTACCATTTCTCTGAGTGACCATTTCAAAATTTACCTCTTTATTTCAGTTGGAGTTAACAATATATTATTAGCGTTTTTTTCTTAATTAGATATTATATGCCAGTAATAAATATAATATCAGCATATAATATAGAATATAGGAGAATACACCCAGGACAGGGCGCCAATCTATTGCTGGGTATTATTATTATTATTATTATTATTATTATTATTATTATTATTATTATATAATGTTAGGGGGTGAATTTTGTTTAGATTTATGGAGGACCAGCCAGAAATCCTCTTCATCAGCTTTTATTTAAATTGGGAGTCATTCAATGAATCGATTCCTTTGTGAATCCACAAACATTGCATATAGAATATTTACTCCAAATGCCATTTCTAATACAACCCATAAAGGAGAACATGCAAATTTTGCACCGGCTGTGACCGGCGCCTATGCAATTTGTTAAAAAAAAAAAAAAAAAAAAGATTGCTAAAAAAAAACAAAAAAAAAAACACTGCTATAACAACTTGTAATTGATTTAACGATTTAAGGTTGTGGGCGGCACGGTGGCTTAGTGTTTAGCATGTTCTCCTCTCAGCGCTAGGGATTCCCGATTCGAATCCCAATCTGGGTGGAGTTTCCATGTTCTCTCTGTGTCCGCGTGGGTTTTCTCCGGGTTCTCCGGTTGGCTCCCACAGTCTAAAAACATGGATCAAGTCAATTGAGTTCTCCAAATTGCAATAATAACAATAATAAAAGGATAATAACGCAACCCCTGTGCAGTGATTCAATTAGTGGACATCAATGCAGTCGGTTTGTTTCTTAGCAACGCGGAAGTGAAGTGGAACAGCTTGGAAACTGAAACTGGTTTTAGGGATAACTCACAGCTCTCCAGCTCCAGCGTGCAGGTCTGCGTGTCCAGAGGGAAGCGACTGAAGTCCATGTTACATGCTGCAGTTACAGTCACCCTGCAGAGCCAAGTCACACCGCCGCGTTACACCAACCGACCAACTCCAGACATCGCAGTCAATAAACCGTCACCACGACATCAGCAACGTTTAAAACCCGGCTGTACCAGCCCCTCACGTCTCTGTGCGTTTATGACCAATCCGCCCATCGCTCACCAGCATTATTTTAAGTATAGATTAAAATTAAATAAACTTAAAGACAAGTATTTAGCAAAGTCCAGGAGTCTTCATTCATTAACTGGATGTCTCTTTTTTTTTTTTGCATTTTCATGAACCGTAAATTAATTACACTGTTAATTAATTTATTCATTGTCTAAGCCACTTATACTGATTAAGGTCGCGAAGGTTGCTGAAGCAAAACGCAGGGAAATATGTTGCCAGTTCACTGAGAGTCACATTCACACATGCATTGTGCCTCTGATTGGCTCTGAAGAAGATGATCTATTCTTATTAAAATATCCAAAATAAGCACAAAGTAGTGAAGCTCTGTATTATTACCACATTAGACCTAAATGTTTCAGCATTGTTATTGTTTTTTTTTTAATCTCCTCACCTGAGGCTGTAGAGAACATGCCCATCAGGATAAACCCTGAGCATGATGTTATCGGTGGTGGTGTCATGGATGAAGGAGCGTTTGGAGTGAACGAAGAACACATCGGGCACCCAGATCTTCTTCACCAACCGGCCGTCGAACGTCATGCTCTTGTTGGTGGTGCTCGGGAAGGACAGGCGCTCGTCCTTCCAGTAGTGCCTGAGGTACAGCGTCATGGTGAAGTCCTGCAGCAGAAGAAATGCCGAGCCAGCAAAATATTACCTTATTAAAAAAACATAACAAACAAACCAAGGAGCACCGGCTAATGACCTCATGAATATTTTACTATGTAAAGCATCCATTAACATAAATCTCTATTTGGTTTTAACTTTACAAAAATAAAAATAAATAAAAAATTTTCTAATATGTACATTTTGAGAGGGCGGCACGGTGGCTTAGTGGTTGGCATGTTCTCCTCTCAGCGCTAGGGATTCCCGGTTCGAATCCCAATCTGTGTGGAGTTTCCATGTTCTCCCTGTGTCTGAGTGGGTTTCCTCCGGGTTCTCCAGTTTCCTCCCACAGTCCAAAAATGTGGATCAAGGTCAATTAAATTCTCCAAATTGCCCCATATAGAGTGTGTGTGATAAGGCGGTATGGATCAAGGTCAAGTGAATTCTCCAAATTGCCCCATATAGAGTGTGTGTGATAAGGCGGTATAGATCAAGGTCAAGTGAATTCTCTAAATTGCCCCATATAGAGTGTGTCCGTGTGAGTGAGTGTATGATCAGTGATACATTGGCGCCCTGTCCTGGGTGTATCTGCCCAGCGCCCGAACCCCACCCCCATAACCCTAGTAGAGGATAAAGCGGTAGATAATGGATGGGTGGATGTATATTTTGAGGTACCACCGTATGGCAACAGCATTGTATGCCCTTGCTAGAAGAATTATTCAGAAAGTGGTAGATATTATATTATATTAGAAATATGAGCTTATTCATGTATTCATTCTTTTTTTTTTATCCTGACAAGGTGTTTCATAGCCACAGGCACGCATACTAATTACAGCATACACTGTCACCAGACACAGGACATCTACTGAAACCTCACTGTTCACTGAACACTGGTTATTAAACAGGTGATGACCTTAAGATGTGATAAAGACCCGGGTTTCTGACCGTGTTCCTCTGCGGAACATGAAGCCGGTTCGTAGTTAGGTTGGGTCCCACACACCCAGCTGTAAAGTGTGATATAGTGCATTTGGTTGGCCAATTATCTGTGTAGCAACAAATTAGCCACTGCCTCTGCCTATTTTTATTAACAAGGCAGAAGCTGCATCTAAGGACACGTCCACTATTATAAATAATATTATTATTACAGGAGCAGGCGGCACGGTGGCTTAGTGGTTTAGCATGTTCTCCTCTTAGCGATTGGGATTCCCGGTTCGAATCCGAATCTGGGTGGAGTGTGCATGTTCTCCCCGTGTCCGCGTAGGTTTCCTCCGGGTTCTCCGGTTTCCTCCCACAGTCCAAAAACATGGATCAAGGTTAATTGAATTCTCCAAATTGCCCCATATAGAGTGTGTTCAAGTGAGTGAGTGTGTGAGCGATGGGTTGGCACCCTGTCCTGGGTGTATCTTTCCAGCACCTGAAAAGTTCTCCCCTGGATGGGCATGGGGAACCACCCCCCCTTCCCCTGTGACCCTAATGGAGGATAAGCGGAAGATAATGGATGGATGGTTGCCTAGGCTTTTTCGCCCAGGACTATATGCTGTAGCATTAACATTACTATATACATTTACAGTAAGGGGGTCGAGCTCAAATAATAAAAAAGTACTGCTTTTAAACACAGAGTACCATCTACTGGTAAGCAGTATTATCAGCGGCCCTTTTGTGGGCTTTTCCTAATCAGTTTAAAAGCTTATCCTTTTACTATTACGAGTTAACACTGACTCCATGCTTTAAGGGGACCTTTGGCTTTACAAGACTCCGAAAAGTGAATGTCATGAAAGAAGGCTTGAAAGAAGGACATATCCTAAAATCCTTCAGTAATCCACTAATCCAGTCCTGGGGAAACACAGCCTAAAACAGTTCCATGTTTTTTTTTTTTTTCACGGATGATTCAAATGTCCCCTATCTCCCCTTCACCGTAACCGTGGGTTTGAGCCGAGTTGGTCAGCAAAAAAAAAATTAATATATAAACTGCCAGTTGACATTGACCATGAAATTTCCCATGATGCCCGCTAGCAATCGGTTCCTACGTTATGAGCAAATCTTAAAGCACATGGCAGTCCCAATGCATCTTCTTTCTCCCCCCAACAACAGAACCGCGGACGTAACCCAATAAAGGACCGATTTGCAGACGGTAAGTGAGTGAGTCCTCTGAATTCGGGATAATCTGCGACGCCGGCGTACGTTATCACGGGTTCGGCGGATCGTCACGCGTGCTCTGCGCTGGACGTGGGCAGATGGGGGATTCTGGTTAATTCCTTGCTCTATCTCTGGACCAGCCTTATGGGCCATGCCTTCCTCGCAGATGACTCAGTTATTATTCCTTCCTCCTTACACTATTGCATAAGAGCAAATCTCTACAGCCCCTCACACGCAGTGGCTCCAACACACTTAATACTTCACGTCACTCTGGGTTTCATCGCTGGAAAGCTTCTGGCCACCGACACACACATGTTCAGACTCTGGGACTCGTCTGGTAGCTTTAATCCAGAACATTAGACTGATGCCTCCCTCTGAGCGCCTGTGTTTAGAAAGAAACGCGGGGAAACACCATAAACAGATCAGCCAGCCAATCACAGGGCAGACTCATAAGCAACACATTCAAACACTCCTGACTAGGCTCAGTTAGTTCAAGTATCTTCAATTGATTTACAAGCTTGTTTCGGACTGCAGTAGAGAAGAGAACATGCAAATGCTACACAGAAAAAGGTCTTGTCTGTCCAATCAACATGCCCTATTAATTTTAAACTTTTTTTATCATCACCACTCATTCATTGATGCATTTTAGAACCCAATAATTCCATTTAGGGTCTGGGGGTGCTAGAGCCTCTCCCGGCATTTATAAGGCAACTATTAATTAATTCATTCATTCATTCATCATCTTCAGCTAAATTCTCTACTAGGGTCACAGGGGGAGAATGTTTCTGGCACTGGGCAGATACATCATATAACAATGGACACACTCACTCACACAGACACACACACACACACATGCTCTATATGGGGCAATTTAGAGCATTTAATTGACCTTGAATCCATGTTTTTGGACTGTGCGAGGAAACCGGAGAACCCAGAGGAAATCCACACGGACACAGGGAGAACATAGAAACTCCACCCAGATTGGGATTTGAACCGGCAATCCCCAGCGGTTTTATATATATATATATATTTATCTTGCTCTTTAAGGATGTTTTACTCACTGAACTCACAGTTTTACTCACTGTAACACGTAAAATGTGGAGCATCTCAAAGGAAAATGTTATGACATCGATTCTAACCGAAGAAGACTACAGCTGCAGAGCCGTAACCGGTCCTCATTCCAATTAGACAGGCTATTTGTAGTATGTGCCGGAGAGAAGCTGTTTCTGTCGTGTAAACACAAACATAAGCACTTGGAATTTTCAAAAGCTACTCAAATCGGCGACGGGAAGCGGACTTCGAGTCCAAATCCACATGAGCGTTTCCCCGAGCACAAAAACACGCTTTTAATACGACCATCCTAATCAGATGAGCAGCAACCTATAAAAATCTGATGAATAGGGAGTCGGGGGGTCGAATAATGTGTTGTATATTTACGCAGAACAATCTTTTAAAGCGTTAAACAGGGACAGAATTAATCCATACGGAGTTTAATGGAACAACATGTTAGGAACTGTTCTCTTCACGACCCTATTCTCTTCAGAACATTGATATTCCACCTGAAACTATTCATTTACAATCAGCGTGATATGTTCAGAGAATTATTAACACTGCTTTTCCTGGACCCTTGAAATTCTGAGGACAAAGTCCTCACTACTGGCGGCACAGTGGCTTAGTGGTTAGCATGTTCTCCTCTTAGCACTAGGGATTTCCAGTTCGAATCTCCCTCTGGGTGGAGTTTCCATGTTCTCCCTGTGTCCGCGTGGGTTTTCTCTGGGTTCTCCGGTTTCCTCCCACAGTCCAAAAACATGGATCAAGTCAATTGAGTTCTCCAAATTGCCCTACATAGAGTGTGTGTGTGTGTGTGAGTGAGTGTGTGCCCAGGGATAGATTGGCGCCCTGGGTGTATCTGCCCAGCGCCCGAAACGTTGTCCCCACGATGGGCATGGGGTACCCCCCGCGACCCTAATAAAGGATAAAGCGGAAGATAATAAATAAATGAATGAATGAATGAATGAATGAACAGCCCCCCCCCCTTTTTTCTAACCCTTAAGGGGTCATCAGGCAGGTATTCATATGCATAACGACCTACAGCCCACTCACCCCCTCTGCTTCACAGGTGAAAAGCTGGGTAAAAACTGAATTTAAAATAAGTTAAATTCCCTGAAATTCAGCCGAACGCGATGCAATAACAGAAATTCTGCAATATGAAAGTTTAGTAAAATTGAACATAATTTTAGTGACTACAAATAAAATGAAACAAATATCTACAGACATTCAAATATGTGCGTTGTTCCGATGTCATTCAGGTCGCGCTGCTCTTCTAACTTTCTGACTTTTTTCGTATGAAACTAAAGAAATGAGAAGTCAGCGAAAGATTTTAATAGAGCCTCGTAAACAGAATGGTAACCGGTTGTCACGGTAAAGAATTAAAGGCTCAGATGAATGAAGTCTGTGGTTCAAAAGCCGATGATGTCATTAATGCGTAAAGAGAACATGCTTGAATAAAAGTATATTGAGAAGTCAGGAACGCTGCGTCCTCACAGGTACACAAAATGTTTGTGATGAGGGGAATGGATGGGTACGAATGAGGACCAGAGCCAGGATTCCTCCCGACGGGATGAGCTTTATTAACAGACAGTATTATAAATGACATTCAAGCATTCAGCGTTCGGCACCATGTAGCTTGCCCAAGGTCCCGCTCCCGTCGGCGACATGTGATGTCACAGCTTATAAAGCTGCACACATCATCAGGCGGAGCTGGATCAGGTGCGCTAATCAATCTCCCTGATCAACGCATTGGCTCCGCCTCCCGCACCAAGCACCTATAGACTTATGATTGAGGTTATGGGTTCAAATTCAGGTCTGCTGAAGTTACTTATATGGGTCCCAGAGCAAGACCCTCAACCCTCATTGTCACAAAGGTGCTGTATGATGGCCAACCCCGATATTTAAGCTTTCGCAATGCAAATTTTAAAGATACAGCTCAAAGAATTCACTTTAAACCACGTCTGTGGTCTTCATCTCACCATGTCCACTTCTGAGATGCTGTCCAAACTCTCCACCTGAACATCCACACCCACAGGAACAGCTGGACCTGGAGACAAAACGAGGACGAAATTAAACTACTGAGGATAATAAACCTCGGAAATACTGTGGTACTTAATTAAAGGACAGTTTATTAGATGTTTTCTGCCTGTGACACAACCTACTCCTGAACATCAAGTTTTAAAAGTGTAGATACATACATTCCAGATGTTAAGCAGGTTTATAAGTTAAATTAAAAGAAGAAATGCACATTGTTTTGGTCAAACATTAAGAAAAAAAAACACCCTAGTTTTTGATAAATTCACCGCCGCGTCGCCGGGTTCAGGAAACGGTAAACAAGCTGTCAGCAGGCCGACTAACAAATGAAGATAGAAACACGCGGCGGTTTCTAAGGAGCTTTAAGCTCCACGAGCACAGAGTATGAGCAGTTTTAGGCAAAAACAAACCTAGTTGTAAATCATTATAAACAGTCAAAAAAAAAAAAAAAAAAAAAGTTAGCTAGGAATGAGAGATGGAACCCAGCAGTGATGGCTCAGGTTTAAACCAGAACAAAGATTCAGTTCCATCAAATTTATAACATTAATGTTATGAGTTACAGAATGAGGAAAACAAATTTAGGAAAATCAGGTTACAACCGTGTGTGCATGTGTATCAGCTAAATATAACATATATATACAATATATAGGCGGCACGGTGGCTTAGTGGTTAGCACGTTGGCCTCTCAGCACTAGGGATTCCTGGTACGAATCCCAATCTGAGTGGAGTTTCCATGTTCTCCCCGTGTCCGCGTGGGTTGCCTCCGGGTTCTCCGGTTTCCTCCCACAGTCCAAAAACATGGATCAAGTCAATTGAGTTCTCCAAATTGCCTCATATAGAGTGCGTTGGTGTGCGTGTCTGTGTGTGTGAGTGTGAGTGTGTGCCCATCGATAGATTGGCGCCCTGTCCTGGGTGTATCTGCCAGCGCCCGAAACGTTCTCCCCTGGATGGGCATGGGGAACCCCCCCACGACATACATAGGATAAAGCAGAAGATAATGAATGAATGAATGAATACAATATATATTTATATATATACAACAAAAAAATAAACCTGTTTTCACATTCCCACTGTGGGGACCTCATTTAGTTCTGAGGACAATAGCCTGGTTACAATGTACCTGAGAAATGTATTTAGTTTTATTTATGTTGTATAGTTATATTTATCCATCCATCCATTATCTTTCACTTAATCCTCTACTAGGGTCATGGAGGGGCGGGCAGGGTGTTCTTATACCCATTAGAGCAGCCAATTTACCTTAAATCCATGTTTTGGGAGTGTGGTACGAAACCGGAGAACCTGGAGGAAACTCACGTGGACACGGAGAGAACACAGAAACACCACCCAGATCGGGATTCGAACCTGGGCCTGCCATGCTGCGCCAGTTAAAGTTATAGTTAGTTATAGTTATAGTTAGGGTAAATAGTAATATTTGGTTGATGTTGTTAAGGCTCCTTTCAAAATTAATGTATGTGATTTGCATGTGTGTGTGTGTGTGTGTACGGGGGGTCACGTCACTTTATTAAAAACTAATTTTAACATACATTCAACATTTAAAAAACATTTAATTCGAAGCTGACTGCAGCCAGCGGAGCTGCACATGTGCACAGCGATGAGGTCACAGTGTGCACTTAGTGTAATACTCCAATTTTCTAAGGCTGACACCACACATGCAAATCACACCCCGCACCTCCCACTCATAACTTGATGCGCCCTGCTGCAGGCTGTTTTGGCGTTTGAACTTGGTTTAGAAGCCACTCCATGTGCCACACATATGTAAAGTCTGTTAACAAGCATGTGCTCCCAAATTGGAAGTTGCCAGCTCGGTACTACAAAGGCAGTTCAGTTACTCTTGTGTTTGCTGTCTTGCCTGTTTTTCGGTTCATATTCAAAGCCAGGTCCCCTGATGCCGGCACACTCCTTCTGCATGCACCGCCCCAAAGCAGGTGCACGCCATAGAGAGAATAAAAAGAGAAAATTCCCGTATGCGGATTCTCTTTGTGTAATTCTACAGTTACTGTAGTCTATCTGTTTCTCTACGTTCTCTGCTCTCTGTTCTTTAATAACTCCGCAGGACACCCAGTGTTCTGTAAGCACTGAGGCGGTGACTAAAATTATCTGTGTAGCAACAAATTAGCCACTGCCTCTGCCTATTTATATTAACAAGGCGGGATGTGCATCTAAGGACACGCCTTTTTTTATAAATAAATATTATAAATATTACAAAAGCAGACGCTATGGTGGCTTAGTGGTTTAGTATGTTCTCCTCTCAGCGCTAGGGATTTCCGGTTCGAATCCCAATCTGGGTGGAGTTTCCATGTTGTCCCCGTGTCTGAGTGGGTTTCCTCCGGGTTCTCCGGTTTCCTCCCACAGTCCAAAAAACATGAATCAATGTCAATTGAGTTCTCCAAATTGCCCCATATGGAGTGTGTGTATGTGAGTGAGTGTGTGCCCAGTGATGGATCTGCCCAGCGCCCGAGACGTTCTCCCCTGGATGGGCATGGGGAACCACCCCCTGTGAACACCCAATTCCACCTGACCCATAGAGATCCTGTGAGGTTCCTAACCATCACAGATCAAAGTCATGAAGACGACCAAAGAATGTCAAGAAACCGATGGTCTACAGTTTCGTCTCATCTCAATCGATGAGTCGAGGCGGGAGGGGGGGATGTGGGTTCCACATTTCAGGTGCTGGACAGGGCGTCAATCCATCACTAGGCACACAATCACTCATACAGACACACAGACTATGTAGGGGCAATTTGGATGGGGCAAATTGGAGCAGCCAATTCATTTTTTTCTTGGACGGAGCAGCTGGAGGAAACCTGGAGAGATAGATGAATATCTGTTAAATATGGGTCACCTGACCATCACACAATCTGTACATTAGTGTCCTACACTGTTGCTGTGTAGGAGGATGAGTGCCCCTCTGAGCCTCGGTCCTCACAAGGTTTATTCCTTAAGATAACAACACAACAGGAAGTTTTTTCTTGCCACTGTCGCTTTGGCTTGCTCTTATAGGATTCAAAGGTTTTTAACACTGTGAAGCTGCTTGGTGACGATGTACTATTGCAAAAAAAAAAAGCTCTATAAATACATTACTTAAACTTGATGACTAAAGAACCTGACTGCTTGAAGGAAGATTCCATTGAAGAGTGAAAGCCAGAACGCAGGAGGGTACGTAGTCCATAAGAGAAGTGAGGTGGCTTATTCACAGAGCTGCTGAATTTTTTTGAAAACATCTCATACAATAATGTTCTTGGCTGTTCTAACTACCTGTTCCAGGGTCGCGGGTGCTTAGAATTCTAGATGGTGCGGTTCTCAAACCACACAGTGATACAGATGCACAGGAGGCTCTACAGCCGAGTAAAAGGCTGTCAAAGGCTGTGAGGACATGATGATAAGCTTCTGCTCTGAAGGTGAAGCTGCTGCGGAGCTTTCTGTAAGGCTCGAGGTATTTGTGTCCTCGCGTCGTAAACATTTAATATCACACCGGAACGTCTGAATGAATCAATTTAACATCTAATCAGCGGAAAACAGAGCGCTGTCTGTCAGACTGAACCGATTATTGAGCTTTACATTAAAGGTAAACTCTTAATAAATCACGGACGTTAACTCCATGACATAATGGATCTTTTTGAACCCGACCTCACACAACCTCACTATTTATTAAGGCGGAGGGGTTTGGAACAACAACTGAGGTACTTGTGGATCCTGACCTCCATCTGCCTAGCAAAATAGAGTTTGGCTTAGAATTTGGACATCGCTGTTTGAGATCAAAGACCGGGTCTGAAACTTTTAATAGTCTGCGGAGGCTTTGGACTGGGCGCTCTTCCTCTCATTAGACCTGATGTATGGCCTCTTTGATCATTCTCGAGGTAATGCAGATATACATGGATGCTAATTACATTTCCAGTGAGTCGGCGTGGTCTTACTATAGAGAATGTCTTCCATAAAAAAGAATAAAATAAAATAAAATTACTGTCTCGCTACGGTCGAAAAAGTTTTAAAGAAAAAAAAGCATCTTAAAAAAAGTCTTTTAAAAAAGTTCCAAAAAGAAAAAAAAATAGTCTTAAAAAGAAATAAAGTCTTTAAAAAAGGCTTAAAAAGAAAAAAATGGTTTAAAAAGAAAAAAAAAGGCTTAAAAAGAAAAAAGTCTTTAAAAAAAAGTCTTTAAAAAGTCTTTAAAAAAGTCTTAAAAAAGTCTTTAAAAAAGTTTTAAAAAGAAAAAAAAAGTCTTAAAAAGAAAAAAAAAGTCTTAAAAAAGTCTTTAAAAAAGTCTTAAAAAGAAAAAAAAAGTCTTAAAAAGAAAAAAAAAAGTCTTAAAAAGAAAGAAAAAGTATTTTTTAATATAATACAGAGATGTGTTTAAATTGTTTAATGGCTATAATGACTATAATTTCTAATGATTTTTATGTTCTGATTTTTTATGTTCTGTTCCCAACATTTAGCTGATAATCAAAAAGTATTTTTACTTTAAACAACCCAACAGTGAAAACAAAGCCTTGTGCACAGCCTTGTGTTTGGGAGCCCCCCTACTTGGTACTAAACTGCCTGACCCCCCCCCCCTTCCCCCCAGCCCCACGAAAACCAAAAGAAACAGTGAGAACATGTAAACTCCATACAGAACACACACACCGCCCAAATAATTTTATAGCCAGCAAAAACCAGCATTCAAACATCCAAAATAAATAATGATAAATAAATAATTGATTAATTAAAACTTCCCAAAATAAAGAAATAAATTTAAAAAAACAGTAGATGATAACGACACATCGCAGACTCCACCAAACATTAAAACATGTCGGCTATTAAGTGCGAAGGCGAAACAATTCTTATGAATAATGGACGAGATTATATTCTAAGCAGATGGCGTGCAAGACGAAATGCTTGCAGGGATAATCTAACGATGATGGCTTTTAATTAAGCAAGATTTAATTTACAGCACGCGGGACACCTCAAAGACAATGTACCTCAACGATTTACAGGTTGCATCCTGAATCACAAAGCAAAGAATTAATGAGATTCCGCCTACGATAAGCAGCTAACCCCGTCATCAAGCCTGGGTTTTAAGACTATTATGTGATGTGTGAGGAACTGTCGTTCTATTCATGTTATCCGAAAGCAACAGCACAAACTCCTTTCAATGCTTCATCTGTAAACCACCCCCCCCCATCCCCCACATGTTCCACGCTGGCACCATATGTCTTATGCCGGCGTTCTTCCCTGACATGATCCATGTCAGAATCTGTGTAATTTCTCTCTAATGTCCCCGCATCACCTCCACCCACCCACCCACCCACCAATGGGCGGGGACACCGTTTAATAAGTAAACTGGAAGGAGCGTAACCTTGGATCAGCGTCTGGATTAGGCCAGTTGATTGGGTTTGTTATTCGGAAATTGATTAAATCCCTCCACAATGATTGCACGGGAATTTCCATCTGCCATTTCGAGGGGGGGGTGATCTCAATCCTGGTGGGGCGGCAGATACGAGGAAACATTTGCTCGTTGACTTTTAACGTGGCGGCGATTAATCGAATTGATTTACTACAATGAAGCAGTTAGACTCCGACAAAGGGCATATTGATTCGCTTGTAAATCACGTGAATGGGAGTATTGATTAGAAATAGGAGGGGGGTGGTGGGGTTATCAAAGCACACTACGTAAACAAGAGCGCGTACGCAAAACAAGATGCCAGTCTGATTTTCAAAACATGAAGCTTTTTAAGCGATAGCTTGGCACTCTGTCCTGGGTGTACCCACCCAACGCCCAAAATGTTCCCCATATCCCCCCCCCTGCACCCCGCCCTTATATATGATCAAGCCGAAGATAAAACATAGAAAAATAAACAATTTTTTAAAATAAATTTACAGAAATCGTACTTAGAAGGATGGCACAGTGGCGTAGAGGTTACCACGTCCACATCTACGATCCAGGTTCGAATCCCGATCTGGTTGGCATGTTCTCCCCATATCTGTGTGGGTTGTCTCTGGGTTCTCTGATTTCCTCCCACAGTCCAAAAACATGTCTTTAAGGTGAATTGGCTTCTCTTAATTGCCCCTATATAGTGTGTGTGAGTGTGTGCCCGGCGATGGATTGGCGCTCTGTCCTGGCAAAGGCCAGCACTGACAAAATAGCCATATGTCGTTGTCCGTGGCCAAGGCATAGAGAAACGGACGACACCCATAAATACGATATTGATATGTAAAATATAATATACAACATACAACTACCAACAAATGTTATATATATATATATATATATATATATATATATATATATATATATATCCCCCCCCCCCCCCCCCCCCCCCCCCCCCCCCCCCCCCCCCCCCCCCCCCCCCCCCCCCCCCCCCCCCCCCCCCCCCCCCCCCCCCCCCCCCCCCCCCCCCTCAAACAGCCAGCAGCCGGAGAGCAGCACCAATAACTACTCCAGAAACTCTCTGGATTTAACTTTAGGCTCTTTGTGAAAATTAAAACATTAAAGTGGAGATGGAATCGGCTGAAATGGCGCCGCTGATTAGCCATGGCCGCGAACATTTCCCATCAGCCTACCTGATGTCACACATGCTCCCGGTGCAGGGAGGATGATTTAATTCCGCTCAGTTCACGCACATTACGCTTTTTATGCTCCTATAACGAAACGCAAAAGGTCATCACGGGCTTCCTCTCGTTTATAATGCTGCGAAACGTCTTTGCACAAAATACCACCACCATTAGCTCCACCGTCTTCTTTTATTGGTTTTGTTTGTGAAGTCCCTGCACTGCTTTCTGAAATATTCATGATGAATGGCGCTTGGTAAACAAATTTATTACAGCAGAATTTCCTGTGTTTTTCGTGCTCCTGCTGAAATGTCAGCCTTAAAATCCACAAAGCACACAAAAGAGAAAAAAAACAGAACCATTATCACACACAAAGAACATACACACAGCCCCGAACATGCCAACAATGCAAACACACAAACACACAATTACTCCTAACGATGACCATGTGAATGCAAAGGAACAAAACAAGCAGCCAAAATTAGAAGTCTATTTTAAAAGGGGTCAGAACTCGGGACGGTGGAATACTCCCTTCAGCATAAACATTACGTTTATAAACGCCAATAATATATAATTACATAACTTCTGGTTGGGCTTGGGGCGGGGGGGAGGCGGTAACTAAGGACACGCCACGCTTCCGGAGGACTTCCAGCCAACACAGGCTTGTTAACAGCTGTGAACCGGGTCAGTGGTCAAGAGATTGTTGAGTGTGTTTTAATCCGGATGGTCATCAGAAAGCTCCAGCAGACTAATCTCTCGAAGCAAAGGGAGAACCGGGGGTGCCGGAGAACATCGAAAACAACCTTCTCTGCGGTCGCCGACTGACAGGATTGTCCACACACAGATGGGAAAACCGCTGACTTGACGCTGAGAGAGCAGCAAACGAGGTATCACTGCTCTGAGAAAGAAGGGCAAACAAATGTAAACTGTCTTCGCATCATGACGTAACGTTGGCACAAAGCTGGCAGTGACAGGTTTATAGGGGGGGGGGAGTGCAGAACAGGGAACCATAGAACGGTTGGTGCTCCGGGGGTTGATTTTATACACTCATGGAGATGTGACTTGATGAAACAGCTTAATTAAGCGATTAAGGCCGCGTGTCCCAAAAGTTTTCCCCAAATAGAGTGCGTTTGTGTGTTGTGTCTCTGCTCAGCGATAGATGGGTTTCCTGTCCTGGGTGTATTTGCCCAGTGTATCCCCCCCCCCAGACAATGAATTAAGCACAAGATAATGCTTTGATGTCTCTTTCATGTGTCTATAATTATTATTATTCAATCATTTTAATAGATGGCAGAGATGTAAAGATGGGCTGAGGTGTAGAGCCTCATCCATCATGGAGGATTTCTTTGCTCCTTCATGGACCCTGGGTATCCTAACGATGCTTTGCAGGGACACCACATCTTTAAGACGACGAGACCATAATCTATGCCGAGAGCACATGGTTATGTAAACAGGACGTGAGATGACACCAGCAGGGAATAAATAGACTACATTCTGGCCATACAATTTAATAATAACAATATAATTATATATTATATAATAATATTAATAATAAAAAAAAATTTGACCACCCCTAATAATAATGGTAACAAAAATTGCACCATGTGATCCATAAAAGCATGTGGCATTTAATCACCGTCGAGGCAGCTGCTACCCCATCATCAGTCATTCGTCTGCAACGACGTAACGTGATTTCTGATGTGCTGGGTCGCCAAATGATGTTTTTAAAACAAGAATTATGGAAATTGCATCATCTCCTTCACACAGCGAAGGAGTTAATCCTGTTAACTCCAATTATGTTTAAAACCCCGAGGAAATATCTGGAGGAAAAAAGGCTGTTCGGTGCAATTCCACGGACTGTGGAACGGTTGTGCTGACGCGTTCAGGTTCAACAATATCCAAATGCATTTAATATTAACTTTTTATTTCTACTACGACGTCCTGAGCAAGGTGTTTCTTCTCCTTGGGGGTCGCAATTCAGGGGTGTTTCAATCCCCCCCCCCCCCCCCCAACAACCTGAACATTCATCACATTGCAAATTACATGCCCAAAGATTGCGGTTCTTTAGGTTCCTCTGCATTTAAGGCTCAGTAAATTCTTACTAAGTTTAGTAGCCCTTTATCCTCTACTAGGGTCATGGGGGGGGTTCCCCATGCCAATCCAGGGGAGAACGTTTGGGGCGCTGGGCAGATACACCCAGGACAGGGCGCCAATCTATTACTAGACACACTCACTCACACAGATACACTCTATATGGGGTAATTTAAAGAATTCAATTGACCTTGATCCATGTTTTCGGATTGTGGGAGGAAACCGGAGAACCCGAAGGAAACCCACGCGAACATGGGGAGGACATGGAAACTCCACCCAGATTGGGATCCGAACCGGAAATCCCCAGCGCTGAGAGGAGAACATGCTAAACACTAAGCCACCATGCGCCACCCAAGTTTAGTAGCCGTTTAGATGTATTTTTGTGCCAAAACACTATAACAAAACACCTGGATGCCCCTCCTGGATGGGCCTGGGGAACAGCCCCCCTCAAGTTAATGAGATGAGCAAATACTCAGGAGAAGACATAGCATTCTGAAGCTCTATGTAATACCCTCTTGGTCAGACGTTGACATTACAGCAGGACAATGACCCAGAACATGCTTGAAGGTTCTGTCAGAACTGTACCGGCAGATGAGTACAAGGCTACAGGCTTTGCAAAACGGAATATCCTGCGTAATCTTTAAGCATCATTTTCATGTTTTGAAGTCACGGGAGACGGCAACAAGCCCAGCACTGCGCAGAGTTCACGGTCGCGTACGAGATTTTAAGTACAGTGACTCACTTACATGGACTTTTCGGAATAACCGAATAACATTAGTCGTGCAGAGTTATTGAAAATAGTCCACTTATTCACACTGTTGACTCTCAAATCCACTCGAGATTACTTATCTGGTCGGCGTGGCTCGAGGCGAGCTGTGAGCGTCCCTGACTTTAACTTCGGCAAAATATAAGAACTTGAATGAAAGACATAAATATCGGGCTCTGAACTCATCTTGTGCAGACGGGCAGCATTTTTCACGTTTAATGGCTTTAAGGCACCGCAAACAAATAAACTGTGTTCATCCATTACCCGTAATAGCCGCAGTGAGCTTCTCCAAAGAGGATAATTCGCCATTAAAACACATCCGCATCACGTTTATTCACATGTCCTGCTGTTCAGAGCCCGTATAAAAAAAAAACCTCAATGTACCGATGCCTGTGGGATGAGACCAAACCAAAGGTTTTCATCATTTCATAGTGATAAAGCACATTGATAAACCTGGAATGTAATACCATGTACACTATACTGTATATCTTCTGCTTTATCCTCTACTATGGTTGCAGAAGGGGGGGGGTTGGATTCACCACCACAATCCCAAATCCAAACCCATCCATCCATTACCTTCCGATTTATCCTCTATTAGTGTCGCGGGGGGAGCGGTTCCACATGCCCATCCAGGGAGAAACGTTTTGGGTGCTGGGCAGATACACCCAGGACAGGGTGCCAATCTATCGCTGGGCACACACTCACTCACACAGACACACTCTATATGGGGCAATTTAGAGACTTCAATTGACCTTGATCCATGTATTTGGTCTGTGGGAGGAAACCGGAGAACCCGGAGGAAACCCACGCGGACACGGGGAGTACATGGAGACTCCAACCAGATTGGATTAGAACTGGGAATCCCTAGCACTGAGAGGAGAACATGCTAAACCACTAAGCCGCCATGCTGCACTATATAGACAAAAGTATAAAGACACCCATGCACAGACTATAACAGCACATCCTGGAACAGAACGGGCCTTCCCCAAACTGTTCCCAGATCCTGCCTTTGATTTACGCTTTATTTAAATACACATAGATACCCCATAAAGACCCGAATTCAGCACAGACATGTTCCACGTGGACAAATCTGCAACTCGGGCTGCTCTATGGTCCATCAATAGTCTGGCACCGTGCACTGAAGCGGTGTGTAATTTTAGCGAAAGAATTGCCCCCTTACGAAGCCTGCTCTTTGTGATAACAGTACGCCGTTTAGAGACAATGGCGCTTTTCTTGTGAAAGGATTTAGGTGGCTGAGTTTTCTGCTGCTCATATTAAGACCTCCTGCCGGTGGATCACCTTCAAACCTATCAGCATCATTTGCAGACTGCAGACTCAGTAAGAGGCTTTCATTAGTAACACAGCTTCACCAATCTTTTTTTAAAACCCAGGAAACCAACCAACGAGAGGTGTAATCGTGGCTGTAATGGTAAATAAAAAAACTAAAAACTGAGAACCGAGAATGTTTACGGGGAATTTCTTGCATTGTGTCAGCATAAACTACAGAGTTCACGCTGTTTGTATAAAGTTCTTGCAGTTATCCTCATTTTTGATGCTTTTTAAGTAATTTTAATTGAAATAGGTTTGGATTTGGGCGGTGGCTTAGTGGTTTAGCATGTTCTCCTCTTAGCTCTAGGGATTCCCAGTTCGAATCCCGATCTGGCTGGAGTTTCCATGTTCTCCCAGTGTCCAGGTGGGTTTCCTCCGGATTCTCCGGTTTCCTCCGGATTCTCCGGTTTCCTCCCACAGTCCAAAAACATGGATCAAGTCAATTGAGTTCTCCAAATTGCCCCATATAAAGTGTGTGTGTGTGAGTGTGTGCCCAGCAATAAATTGGCGTCCTGTCCTGGGTGTATCTGCCTAGTGCCCGAAACATTCTCCCCTGCATGGGCATGGGGAACCCCCCCCCCACACACACGTGACCCTAATAGAGGATAAAGCGGAAGATAATGGATGGATGGGTTTGGATTTGGGAGTGTGGTGGTGAAATCCAACCAACAGCAACAGGTTCTCTTCTTTAGCTACAGCGAAGAATGGAGAAGTCAATTCAGTGCTTAACTCAATAGAATACACATGTCATGGATGTTATTGTCACAGCCTGATGAAAGGCTCCGGGGAATAACAGACACCACCGCATGAGGTGGGAAACCACAAGAGACAAAAGAATTTGTAAAAGTTTATTAAAACATTTATTATAAAAGCAGTGCATGAGTACTTCAGGGCACATTGCACTCATTCCACAGCGCATAACGCTCAAATAATAACCTGCCCCCACAACCAGAACCATATTTTAGGACTCCCAACACTGAGCTATTCTGCTGCTGTACCTCACGCATGCATTATTAATGCAAACCAACCCAAAAACAACTCCCTCACTATAAGAGAAACCTCATCCACTAACACCACGAAGACTCTGGGGAGCCATGGCAACATACCATGTACTCGCTTCTGCTTTATGGGCGAGAGTGAATTGACATCTTACTGTGAACTCATTCCAAAATGCAGGGCGACCACACACTCCATCAGAACCGGGACCGTCTGCAAATGTTCTGCACTGTGGGCATGCCGCTATGCTTGTGTGTAATGACCCAGCACTGAGCAATCAGTGGCATCAGTTTAAATATACACAGCGCTGGATCGACGGCAGCCGTCAGATGTGTGCACACCTGCACCAGATTCGTTCCGGTGGTTCCGGTGGCAAGCACGCGATGGTACATCATATCAGAAGCACAATGCTAGTAAAAAAACCATTTATGATTTAAATATCAGCGTTTTTTTATTATAATAGATTAGAAGCAACTGCAATCAGGCCCCTGAGAATGTGCCTCACCGTGATTATAGAATAATACAGGCTTAATGGAATGTAATCACAGTCAGGTTACAGTGGCTTATTGCTTTATTACGATGTAAACGATAATGTTCAGCCGGCCTCGTTTCAAACGGACAGCCTTCTCCTGCAAACGCAGCCTGATTGAGCCGATCAGTAACTTTGGACAGGACCAACGAATGCCAATGATAACGACACGCAATCATAACCAGTGCTGGGTCTATGCATGTGTGAAGGTTATTAAAAAAAAAACCTGAGCAGAGAAACTTCAAAAGAGTGCAGAGGCTGTGAGAGAGGAAGCACTGTGGGGCTTAATTGTCACTTAATTAAATTAGGTATGGAAACAGATCGCGGGACCTCGCATGGAAGGTTTTTATTCAAAAGAATCCTCTGGATTTAGCAAATCATTTCCCAAAAAATTGATTTGTCGTTTCTGAAGGAACTACATGGAGGCCTTGAAATGCCGTGACCATGAAGGGGTTAAAATGCTGAGAAGATAAATAAAAAGTTGCTCTGATGCTCCAGAGCTTCTGTTAATATCACTCTCTATGCATCTCCACACTCCAAACAAATGCTCATAACTCGGAAAATCGTTCACCTATCACTTCACCAAACACACCGTTAGAAAGAGGACACTTTGGCAATCATGGACTTCTAAAAGGATGCAGATCGAGTAATAAGTGACCGAGTTATGACAATTCAAACATGAGGAAGAGGTGACAAAAAAGTTAACATTGGACGCTATGGAGCAGTTTCAGCCCCTTCATGCCAAACAAACCCTCATAACTCAAAAACTAAAACTTCAATTGTTATAAGCTTTTGGCACATAAGAAAAGACAAAAATCCATAGCATCTAAAAGCATAAGTATTTTACTGAGAAAAACTGAATTACCTAAAAGTGGTGGTGGCCTCACCCACTCCAGATTCTCCCATAGAAATGAATGGAGTAAGATTCAAAGTGTGATAAAAAAGTGAACAAAACGTGCAATCTGTCTAAACAATTTGGATTTTTTGTAGACATTTATGCTGCGTCCAAGCCTCTGGAGTTTCATCTGTGCAGCTCGAAAAATGGCAGAGTTACGGCAGTTTGAAAATGGGCCCCATTAATTTCCTATGGGGATTTTTTTCCCTCTTAAAACTAAAATTTGTTAAAAACTTCTAAATGTCAAAAACTCCAAAAATACATAGCACAGGTCACGTCATCGTTACCTACGTAACGCTGTTCAAACGGAGTCCGTACGTTGCACAAATTCCGCTTATTCATTCATTCATTATCTCCCGCTTTGTCCTCTATTAGGGTCGCGGTGGGGTTCCCCATGCCCATCCAGGGGAGAACGTTTCGGGCGCTGGGCAGATACACCCAGGACAGGGCGCCAATCCATCGCTGACAAATTCCGCTTAAGAAGAAAGAATTTTGAGAATAAGAACAGAGGGCTTTTATAGTTTCTAAATACAAAGCGACGATTGGTCGGAGAATTAGCTTGCATTCAGATAACTCTAGTTTCTTTTGGAGGAAGATATTTATACAGTGTGCGTTCAGCTTACCTGACGCCTCATGAAAAGGGTTTTACGCGGACCGAGTCTGACAGAGCAATTAGAATGCTGACAGAGTGACTGTACTTCTGCTGTCAGCTCCCATTATAAGATAAATTCTGCATGTACCAGACATTCTGTCGTTTCCACAAACTTCCCACTGCCAGCGACTGAGGGCATATTCATTTTACAACCTGGTTTGTCCATACTTCTAAATGCCTCTGTGATTTTCTGTCTTTCAGCCCAAAGATTAGATGATGTTCCGATGTTATTGTGGAATTTTCTGTCCAATGCATCAAGTTTATATTTTGAGTTGCGATATCTTTATGGGATTTTATCTTGTCCTTCTCCCTGAAGCAGTCATCGTCAGCTCCCACTCATCAGAACAATTCTTAAAATATCCAGGACACAGTAACTATTTACAGAGAGGCAGAGGACCGGCAGAGCTCCATGCAAAATCTATTTATATATATAAATCAATATATTTTTATGTATGCATTATTATATATACATATCTCAGCGCTAGGGATTCCAGGTTCGAATTGCAATCTGGGTGGAGTTTCCATGTTCTCCCTGTGTCCATGTGGGTTTCCTCTGGGTTCTCCGGTTTCCTCCCACAGTCCAAAAACATGGATCAGGGTCAATTGAATTCTCCAAATTGCCCCATATAGAGTGTGTGTGTCTGTGTGAGTGAGTGTGTGCCCAGCGATAGATTGGCGTCCTGTCCTGGACCACATGGTTGAAAGCTCCTGATTTGGGTCAGACAGAGAACTCTACAGTGCAGTTTGGAAGCGCTGTGTGGGAGGTTAGTGTGATGCAGCGAGCCCTGTAAGGGAGGAGAGTAATTGGGAGTGAGATGCTCTGGAACCAGCCACAAAGTTATCTCCT
The DNA here is from genome assembly GCA_019802435.1 of Corydoras maculifer. NCBI lineage: Eukaryota > Metazoa > Chordata > Actinopteri > Siluriformes > Callichthyidae > Corydoras > Corydoras maculifer. The sequence continues at coordinate 1,593,854 of JAFMOD010000205.1, forward strand.
TTTTCTTTTTGTGATGGTTATGTGTACCGTGCCGCGTGCACAACGAGCTGCATTAAATATCGGCTTTAATCAAAATGAAATTTGCAACAAAGGCAGCTGCTACACTTCAGATTCAGAATCAGTGAACGAATTTCAGCACCAAATAATGAACCTCCACTTCTGTCTTTAAAAGAGAAAGAAAACGGCACTTACTCTGATTTTAGCATGTCTGTACTAACCGAAATATATATAATATATATATATATATATATGATAATATATAATGTAATATAATATATATATATATATGATATTTCTATTTTATATTTTTATTTATATTATACATCTGTGTTTTATATTATATATTATAATATTATCATTACACGGTGGCTTAGTGGTCAGCACATCTGCCTCTCAGTGCTGGGGATCCAGGTTCAAATCCCAATCCCAATTCCAAATTTCCATGTTCTCCCCGTTTCTGCGTGGGTTTCCTCCGGGTTCTCCGGTTTCCTCCCACAAACATGGATCCTCCAAAAACATGGATCAAGTTCAACTGAATTCTCCAAATTGCCCCATATAGCGTGTGTGTGTGTGTGTGTGAGTGTGTGCCCTGCGATAGATTGGCACCCTGTCCTGTGTTCTGGGTTGCTGTCTCATGACAGATGACCCAGGACATATTCTAGTCGAAGTTTGCATGTTCTCCCTGTGTTGGCATGGGTTTATTTTTTTAAAGAGCCTGTGTTCAATTCCTTATTTTAAAGACTTATAAACAAATTGGAGATTCCTGATTGTGAATGACCGTCCCTGCACTCATCTGAGTGTCTACCATGTAATAGACTGGGAATCCATCCACGGTATGTCCCAGCATTTTACCCAATAAGTGCAATAAGAGCTAGTACAGTCTCCAGCATCCCATCCCACCCCAGTGAGGATGAGCAGCTTAGAAATGCAGCGAGTGATTTGTGTCACTGAAAAGCCTATTCTTCCAAACTGTTTACTTCCAGATAGCTGCAGTCTTTTATTGAGTCAGTGAACAGACTGGACCAGCGTGAGAATTCGCAAACAACTAAATCTGCCACAAAAGAGATTTGTGGAAACGGAAAGCCGAAGCAGAGCACTTAAAACATCCAATGTTGTGTGCATCGCAAAATAAACGCTTAACATAGCGAGCAAACAGATGACCTCACAGCTATGAGCATTTACGCACACTTTATACGTACGCAAATCTCATCTAAGGAAAACATACAGATGGATACTAAACTATAGACGCTATCATAAGGTGCGGTATTTCACGTTTGCTGCCGGAGCCTGCATCATGCTGCACTCGTGACGGCTCGCGGTGCACATTTCGCTCCATTACAGAGGTCTTGGATGAATTTGAGATCTGTTTGGGTCAGTCATGTTCTTCCACACTGAAATAGACAGATCATTTATTTATGCACCTGCCTTTTTGCGCGGCACATTGTCAAGCAGGGAAGAGAGGAGAGAGAGAAAAAAAAAAAAGCCTTTCTTTGACTGTGTTCACAAAAACACCTCGTATAGAAGACGGGGTTTTAGATCACAGCCACTTTTCTGTTCGTTGTTATAAGCCGGTATAATGGCAGCGTAAGGTCACCGGTTAAATATCACATCATATGGATGACATGCAGTCCATACGGTTCTCTACATGCTTCGTTAGTCCTCGTTTTTTTTTTTATCTTTAACAGTCTGGACCTCCATACAGCAGGTGCTGAATGATTCACAGCAGTGACATTGAGATGCTGATAGCGTGTTAAATTGTGTCGCGCTGTTTGAAGTGGATCGGACCGAGAAGTGCTGCTGTGTTACTGTGTAAACAGGATGGACATTTTTTCCTCTGATGTGCTTACAGGCTTCAGCATCATCCACCATCCAAATCATAACTGGTCCTCATCCTTAGAGAACCATGTTAAAGGACTACAGCGTATAAAGAGAAACAAATACATTATAGTTTGCATCTGTAGAACGACGAAGGGCATTTATTTGTTAAGTGGAAGCTATAAAATAGGGTATAACTTATAACCTAACATGTAACACACTTCTATTATAATGCAATAAGGTATAAGAGGGCGTGGCATAATGTTGAATAAATCACATGAAGAGGTGTTATTAGGTCTGGCACGTAGTGGAGTGCAGTTACACACTTTTCCCGTGATTTATTCATAATAATACACAACCTCATGTGTATTATTGCATTTGTAAAATGCTTACAAATGCACTATAATAATAAAAAAACACAAGGTTTAATTCATAAATGCTTTTTAAAAAAAAAGATTTTTAAAGTGAATGCTGAACGCTGAGTAACAGGATTCCGGTGTCGCTAATGCTCAAACACTGCCATCTAGAGGCCAAATTACAGAACGCCATTCATAAAAAAAAATCAAATAAGAAAATAATGTATAGTATAACATGCATTGATACGAATGTCATGCGATCTGAGGTGTCAATAATAATGTCAAGGCTGGACCATCGGCTCAGCCAATCACATTAAAGGAGCAGAACTACCGGATTTATAATATCTGTTAGCTTTTTATTTAATGAATTCCGTGATTGTGCAACCTGTGTCAGGCGTTATTGCAGTTTTCCATTTTATTTTAAGATGACGTTAAGAAAACAGAAGGAAAACAAATCTCAGCTCTTTGAAACCACGGACGGTGCAGCATTACTAATACTGACAGGTGAATTTATCCAGAAAAGATCTCTGCAACACCGATCACGACCCTGAGGCAAGCAGGACATTCATCTGCTCCCATATTCAGCGGGTGTTTTGGGTAAAGCCATCACAAAGCTTTTAGAACCATCGCGATGTAATGACTAATTTGAACCTTGGCTCAGTCATTCCTGTGTTTTCATCCCCACAAAGCCTTTACACGTCTCAGCAGAATTAAATTAATCTGTGATGCCGAGCAGTGTGATAATTAAAGCCCTTACCTGCGAACGCCGGCCTCATGGTGAAATCGTGATCTTCCACTCGCAGCAGATGGTTTGTTTTCACCTTTCGTGTTTTGGTTCCATCGACCACCTTTTTGGACAGAGGCCTGAAAGACAGTTTGGATTCGGTGAGCAAATAATTTGTTTGTTTTTTAAATTCTGTGAGTATAATTTTGTTTTATTTTGGTGGCGGCAGCTTTCCAGAAATCATACTAACTTCTCAAGAGAGTGAATGAATTCTGACATAAATATTTAAATCCACTAACTCTGCACTTTATTTAATTCACATTGTTTCTTTATTAATTATATAAGCTTTTCATGCCATGTAGATATACAATTACAGAATGGAGTCCAAATGTTTCTTTACTCTGTCCTCTGATAGTCAGGACCCTCACATGGTCACCATAGAGCAGGTATTATTTGGGTGGTGGATGATTCTGAGCACATCAGTGGTGTTTTACTGTGAGTTATGGTGAGTCCACCAGGCAAAATGTAAAACCACCAGCATCCTTTACGCAGCATCTCAGGATGACGAACACAACCCGAGCCACCGTCTCTGATTATACATCTACATGGTGGCGCCATCAGCGCAGTTGTGTCTAATCAACAGTACAGGCACAGCAGTTCAGTGCAAAACCTGCTCTGTATTTGGTTTAAATGGTAAATGGATCTAAAATGAAATACACAAAGAGCTGTAGCTGTGTATTTTAGGCGGTTTCTGTGTAACGTACTGTATATTTACACTCAAATTCATCATTTTTCTGATACAAACCCTGCCTTAAGTGTTTTCATATAAAGCACACATCAGGGAAAAACCTCAAGACGGCTATAAACAAACTCTTCAGCAAGTGTAGAATAAACCCAGAGGCAAGACCGAAGGAATAGTTTGCTGCAGGGTGTGTATGAAATCTGATTTTCTTAACGATCACAACCTGAAAATATGCAGAACGTAAAAAAATAATAATAAAAGATCTGTATTTTCGTCACAAACAGCCATTAAGTCTTTAGTTCAAACAGTTTGATTTCATTAAGCTCCAGCCCTTTTTTATTTGGAGCATGTATCCCCGGCAAGTTCGGATGTGACCTAATTATTAGAGACCCCCCACTGATTCCTAAAGAGGACGTTGGCCACAGTCAACTTTCTGCTGTTTCATTTAAAAAGATGCTGAAAAGATTTCTTCCTAATGTTTTATTATAAATTTTATTTTATTTTTTTTTGGCAAACGTCTGGAACTAAACTGACGTGCCAGAAATGACTGTTTAATTATAAGCTCACGTTTGCTTGCTTGCTGCTGAGAAAGTGTAATTAAAACGTTGTGAAATGCAGCACAGATCTAATTAGATTGCTTTTTTTTAAGATAACAGATACAGAACGAAAAAAAAAAAAAAAACCCTGAGCCGATTGACCAAAAAGCAACACATTTATTACACCATACGGACAAAATCGATTGAAACCTTCACGCTACATCTTCAGCTACAACATCCTCCTCTCTTCTGGGAAGGTCTTTTACAAGATTTGGGATTCCGATGTTGGAATCAGATTAAAGGATATGCCTCGTGATCTCCATCCCAAAAGGGGGTTTGCTTCACCTGAGGTCAGGGCTCTGTGTGGGGCAAATTCTACCACACCAAACTCACCCAAACATGCCTAATGGATCTCGCTTTGTGCAGCGGGGGGCATTTATGCCAGATCACAATGTGGACCTTTTTATATATATATATATATATATATATATATATATATATATATATATATACCGGAGAACCCTTAGAAAAACCATGAGAATACAGGAAGAGAGAACACAGGGGAGAACGTTTTGGGCGCTGGGCAGATACACCCAGGACAGGGCACCAATCTATCACTGGGCACACGTTCACTCACTCAGACACACTCTACATGGGGCAATTTGGAGAACTCAATTGACATTGATACATGTTTTTGGACCATGGGAGGAAACTGTAAAACCCAGAGGAAACCGACGCGGACACGGGGAGAACATGCAAACTCCACCCAGATTGGGATTCGAACCGGGAATACCTAGCGCTGAGAGAAGAACATGCCAACTACTAAGCCACCATGCCGCCCTAACATTATATGATTTACTATATTCAAGTTTTCAGGTCATTTCCTAACAGGACATGTTTTGAACGTTACAGTCATGATCATATCTTTGATTTATCTAACGGCAGGGGATTGATTTGTGTGACAAACCCACACACAGAATGGACCTATGCATGAGATGCCGTCTCACTGGGTGGACAACTCGTTAACTCCACGGTGACCGAAGTCCAAACAGGACCAATTTAAATATAAACGCCTGAATTCAATGATTCAGAGGTCCATCTTAATACAGTCTATCTCAAAAGACAGAAACATGGACCAACAATGTCATATTAAAAACATTCCCAATAATATATACACTGTATAATATGAATTAATCCTCATTTAAGCAGCAATAACCCAGACATCTGCATATTACTGTCTGGAGCCAAACCCCCATCTCCGTATTATGGGCCCCTCACTTTGGGAGTGGTGACCTGAAGAATATGAGGGGCAGGCAGCACAGTGGGGTTAATGTAGAAGATGAACAGATGCGGGACCGAAAGAAATGTGTATTCAAACATATGATTTGGAGGAAATATGCATGGCTTCAGGTGTTTGGTTCTTTTCTCCTCTTAATAATTTACACCACAAGTTTCATTCTGTTTTTCATTTGGTTCTATGGAGACATCCTCTCCCCTCGATTTTAAAAACTTTGTGGAACCTAATTTATAATGCAGCAGGATCATTACACAGAAGCCTACTTTATAGCTCTGTAAGAACTAGATAAAGACCAAAGGGCATGGGGGTTGGAAATGTCACTTAATTCACTGCGCTGTCATCTGCCGTCAAATGCAAGGAGGAATAAATGGGTGCAGCTGAAAATTTAAAAAAAAAATGGGAGCATATACCTATTAACAGTGCATAACATTTATGTCAGCCTTAGTGGAGCTGTTATTGGCGGACGAGATGCTTAAAACATAAGTGCACAACATTTATTTCCTAGTAAATTTACAGATTTTACCTTCATATCAACATCATAGCAAATCCAGTTAATTATAATCATTAATACTGCTGCCTAATACATAACAAACTAAATATTATAAAGAATGTTTTGGCTCCTGGGTACCAGAGACGGTGTACAGCATCACATTTATTAGAAATAGGAACTATGAAACTGAACTGAATTATGACCTGTGCTCTCAGCTGATGGTCAGAATGCACTGGGGTTATTATTTCCCGGAAAAACGACCTCTTATAACCCCAAATAAGCAAAAAAAGCACACTTCACCCACGTCAGACCCAGCACACAGAAGGTTTTGTTTTGATTTTGGATGATTCTCAGCACTGCCATGACACTGATGGGTGGTGGTGCTGTGCTAATGTGTGCTCCACTGGTACACCGTGTTCAAATTCTGTGCGCTCCAGATTAGACACATCTGTCTTGTTGCTCCACCTTCTAGATGTGAAATCGTAATCAGCAGCTCAGCTGCTGCTGCACAATGAGTGCGTCGAGCTTTAACTGCAGTCACAGGACGTATTTCGGACAGTTAGGTGGACGTTTTTTTGTAACACTAAGCTGAGCTGTGGTGACTCCGTGGGCTCCGCTGTGTACCTGCACATCACACACCTGTACACCTCCACCATTGCAATGTCACCGCAGTGCTGAGAATGATCCACCACCCAAATAACACCCACTTTGTGGTTCTGCGCGGTCTGGAGTTTAGAGAATGCATGTCGTCTCTTATTTCGTCATTTTTTTTATTATTCTAACTATCCATCCATTATGGGGGGGGGGGGGTCCCCCATGCCCATCCAGGGGAGAACGTTTCGGGCGCCAATCCATCGCTGGGCACACACTCACTCACACATACACACTCTATATGGGGCAATTTGGAGAATTCAATTGACCTTGATCCATGTTTTTGGACTGTGGGAGGAAACCGGAGAGCCCGGAGGAAACCCACGCGGACACGGGGAGAACGTGCAAACTCCACCCAGATGGGGATTTGAACCGGGTATCCCTAGTGCTGAGAGGAGAACATGCTAAACCACTAAGCCACCATGCCGACCCTTATTCTAACCATACAGATTTTAAATAAGATTTCGTTTTCATGAAATTGCCCCATGACGTATTCGTCGCAGTAATCCGGACAACAACGTTAGGAAAGCACGCAGCATGCTCTCGCGCGCGTCAACCACATTCCGTACAAGAATAATTGGCAGGGTGAGCGGTAAAAAGATACGGTTTTAATAAAATAATTACAATTTAATTTAAATTGATTTGAACAATTTAAATGAGTTATAATTATTCAGCAACTAAAAAAAACAACACACATGCACGAAATATTGTGTACATAAACAAAATATTGTGTAAATTTGAATGACGGGAAACAAATGGAGAAACAAAAGTAACAAATGTAAAATGCAGTGAAGGCTGTAATAAGTGCAGAATAGATGATTTTGAGTTTGTTTGTATAGTGAGTAATGAATGAGCAGACGGTACGTACGGTGCGTGTTTGTTGGGTTCCAGGCTGGCGGACCACCTCCGCTTGCGGCTCCCGGGTTTCCCGCACTCGGCGGACAGCAGCAGGCAGAGCAGCAGGAGCAGCGGGAGCAGCTTGGTGAGGTGAGGCATGGCGGCGGCGGGGGGTCCACCGCCGGAATGGCGCGGCTACGAGAAACAAACTTTGCGTCCGGCGTCCGGCGGCCGCGCGACATCACAGCCGCATCCTGCAGCCGCGCGCGCACAGCATCTCTGACGGACGGGCGGGCGCGCGCCTGAGTGCGCGCGTGGGAGAGCGTGGGAGCGGACGGGCGGGCGGGCGCGCGCCTGTGTTCGTGTGTGCGCGTGAGGCTGTGTGGTTCCGAACTCGCACTCTGATTGGCCCGCGGGATCTCTTAACGGAGTCTCGCGCCGGGGCTCTGCCTCCAGGTTCCACCTGGTTCCATCCGTTCCGCATGACCATGACCATTCAGGAGGGGGGGTGTTTCGGGCGCTGGGCAGATACACCTAGGACGGGGTGCCACACAGTAACACACACTATATGGGGGCAATTTGAATAGGGGCAATTTAGAGCATCCGATTTGCCTTTCAGCCATCATCTTCTCCTTTATCCTCTACTAGGGTGTTGGGGGGCGGGGGTCCACATGCCCATCAAGGGGAGAACGTTTCAGGCGCTGGGCAGATAAACCCAGGACAGGGCACCAATCTATCGCTAGCCACACACTAACACACACTATATAGGGGCAATTTAGAGCATCCGATTTACCTTTCATCCAACCATTATCTTCCCCTTTATCCTCCTCTAGGGCCATGGGGGGGGGGAGGGGATTCCCCATGCCCATCAAGAAGAGAACCTTTTGGGCGCTGGCCAGATACACCCAGGACAGGGGGCAATCTATTACTGGGTACACACTCACTCACACAGACACACTCTATATGGGGCAATTTGGAGAATTCAATTGACTTGATCCATGTTTTTGGACTGTGGGAGGAAACCAGAGAACCCGGAGGAAATCCACGCAGACACGGGGAGAACATGGAAACTCCACCCAGATTGGGATTCGAATCGGGAATCCCCTGCGCAGAGAGAAGAACATGCTAAACCACTAAGCGACCGTGCCGTCCAAAATGTTATAGCAAGTAAACAGAGAGAGAAGGCAGACTCTTAAGAGAGATTTGAGATCCGTCGCCTCTACATTTCAAACGTATGTGACAAGCGTAAACGGACAATTCCAAAAAATGAAACAGCCCTCCATTAAAGTCTGAGAGAAACGGACAGCGAGGGACGAAACAGAACGCAGAACCACAACGTGAGCGGAGACCAGATGAACGTCTGAGTGCTCACTGCTTTGTAATGTTCAAAAAAAATGAGTTGTAGAGATTTCCATCAAAAACACATTTAACTAAAACATTTCCACAGATCCAGTTAATTAGTGGAATTAAAGCAGCGACGGAAACTGCACGACGTTCAGAGAGAAACCCAGACGCAGAAAAGGGATTCGGGATCTGACAGCTCACCTGATCCATTTTAAGGACACGCCTCAGCCTCCGAATCTGAAAGATGTAACGAGCAAGCAATCAGTAACTAAATTAAAAAAAATTGTTTATAATGCGGCGGCACGGTGGCTTAGTGGTTAGCACGTTTGCCTCTCAGCATAAACGATTCCTGGTTCGAATCCCCATCTGGGTGGAGTTTCCATGTTCTCCCCGTGTCCGCGTGGGTTTCCTCCGGTTTCCTCCCACAGTCCAAAAACATGGATCAAGTCAATTGAATTCTCCAAATTGCCCCATATAGAGTGTGTGTGTGAGTGAGTGTGTGCCCAGCGATGGATTGGCGCCCTGTCCTGGGTCTATCTGCCCAGCGCCCGAGACGTTCTCCCCTGGATGGGCATGGGGAACCCCACCGCGAGCCTAATAGAGGATAAAGCGGGAGATAATGAATGAATGAATGTTTATAATGCAGGGTGGCACGGTGGCTCAGTGGTTTAGCATGTTCTCCTCTCAGCGTTTGGGATTCCCGGTTCGAATCCCAATCTGGGTGGAGTGTGTTCTCCCCGCGTCCGCGTGGGTTTCCTCCGGGTTCTCCGGTTTCCTCCCACGGTCCAAAAACATGGATCAAGGTCAATTGAATTCTCCAAATTGTCCCATATAGTGTGTGTGCCCAGTGATAGAATGCCCCCCTGTCCTGGGTGTATCTGCTCAGCATCCGAAATGTTCTCCCCTGGCTGGGCATGGGGAACCCCCCTCCACGACCCTAGTAGAGGATAAAGCAGACGATATTGGATGGATGTGCTCTTTGTAAACTTTTAATTTAGATGTCTCCATCACATAGTAATCAATGGGCAACTATTGGCGCCATTTGCTTTTCCATTGTTGCTCACCATCCTCGAGTTTGGTTTGTTCTCCCAGGATTCGGCGTGCCTTCACCCTCCGAAACTTTTTTTCAGGGCGTAATCCGGGATCGCAGCAAGCGAACAGGAGTCGGCACTCTGAGATCTGAAAAGAATACTGAATATAAACGAACCAACAGGCAGAGCCACCACTTTGGAGAGCTGCTTATGCAAGACGGTCATTTTTCAGATCGTCCGCGAGACGTGATGAAGCAGAATGTGCCGCTGCCGCCGCCGCCACCGACTTCAATTCCACTGGGGAATCGGACCGATTTCAGGCTTCAGTGGAGCACTTGCGACGGCCCAATGGGTGGATTACAAAGCATGTCTGCAAAGATGCTGTTCTCCAGCGCAACACGTCCTTTTGATCCGGCAATTAAAGCACTCAGACCATCCACCTTCTCATGTTTAATTACACGGTAATTAAATCAAATAACATCACAGCTTTAAACCACACCACTGCGCTAGACGGTGCTAGTTTTATTAACAGGTTTAATATCGTGCCATCAACCACCCTTTACGGGCAAAAGTATGAGGATACCTCCATCTTACCAACACAGTATTTGATCACAGCCCAACGTCTACTCTTTTGAAAAGCATTACTTCAGAATTTTGGACCATTTGTGAGGTCAGACACTGATGTCTGGTATCACATTTTGAATTAACACACAACCATGAATTAAAGTCTTTGCTTTGTTTACTGGCGCCCATTCACACGGGAACTCAAATGGCCTCCAACAAAACTGTAAAATGCATGCTCATGGTAAGGTGCTTGATTATTATTATTATTATTATTATTTTTTGCAGCTGAGGCAATAAAAACACGTGTCCCAATACTTCCGTCCACATATAGAGCATCTCGGACTGCGTCAGCAGCCACCGTGTGAGTTCCAGAGCATGCATAGTCAATAAAAAAGGAATATTTTCCGAGCATTATGGTGCCCATAACAATTTATTGTTATTTCTACCTGAGCAACAGCACATGCATCAATAGGCCCATGAGGCTTAGAAGTCCTTTAGATTTATAGATTACTATTACAGTTATAATGGAAATGAGAGCAAGAGGACAAACCTTCCATTAAAAGAGAAACCCGGCTCCCTCAGGAATGCAGTTATGCCACCAGCATCAGAGAACCTAAATTCCACAACGCAGGGTTTGTAAATTGGCTCCCCGTTCAATGTTCTGCCCACCGGTCTGCACTTCATCATAAAGATCCATCACGGACATCTGAGAGCGTTCTAAATACAGCACAGATGTCTGTGACCAATCTGGTTTACAGACGTAACCACAGAGTAAAACTCCGATTTTGGGAGAGGTCTTAAAAATTAGAATGTTCTCCACCCTACTTAACCGTACTACCACCTTAAAGCACGTTCACTACAATTTTAGCCTGCCATTACCGCCAAGTCTTTTCAAAAGCTGACCTGTAAAGACAGAGATGGAGAACCTTCACAATTAAAAAAAATAAAGCTTGTTTGGTTCCAAAGGAAATAAATCGAGCCCTTGGAATGCAGGAATCATAGACTGACGTAGGCTTTCGATGAAACGACCATCAAATCATACACCTTACATGTACGTGGCTCTTTATAATGCACTTCGTTCAAAGCTGTTAAGAGGCGCCAGGCCCTGATGTAGCGTATCGAGCACATTTTAGATGAAGTACTCACAATTATTTAAGCTGTACTTTTCATAATTGGCTTCTAAAAGGATAATTAAAGTCTATGATGTTGAGAGAAACATGTAAATAAAAAGTTATTATTTGTACCTTGTTTTGCTCTTCAGGCAGGGAGACAGGGAGCCAAAGAGGGGCAAGAAACTCCCAAAAACTCATTAGTGAGGCTAAAACAAAGGCTGAAGACACCTCCAAGGTGTAAAATAAATATCACCTTAAGTTTCTTAAATAAATGCACATCTGGAGATGCAGATCAAAGAATGGGACACCCACACTTTACAAATATAGGATCTTTTAAGAAGGTTTACTTCACATTGCTTCTATTTTTAGCAACTCTAACCATTCTTCACCATCTTTTGTTTTTTTTTTGACTGGCTTGTAAAAAAATTGTTGACTATTTGTCCACAAGAGTAAGATCATACCACTGATGTTGGATTAAAGCATCTGGGATGTAACCTACATCCCGAGGACGTTGGATGAGGTTGAGGTCAATAATTAAAAGGTGTGTACTCAATAGTTCTGTCCATAAAAATAATGGACTCTAAAAATTCTTATAATAATAAAATTAAAAGGCAAAACGTTGCAAGTTTTGAATGTTGGATAAGGTCACTGTACCAATGGGCATTATTACAGACTAATACGTACATGAGGACGAGGTTTAAACATGCAGTAAGGGATCGCTTATCCATTAATAAGAAGTTTGTTGATTATTAAATGTCTCTTTTTTACAATTTAAAAAGCTGTGTATAAGAAAACGTTACAAATAAGGCTGAAAAGCTGAAGCTCTGTAATTACAGGGTGTGTATGGCATACAGCAAGCGACCTACAGTGCAGTCAGAATGAGCTGACAGCTCTCCACGGGTCACGACTGAGACCATACAGCAAAATAAAAAACGATGCTGAAATAAATGGCGGCTACGTCGGCAAAAAGTATCCCATCGTGTCCCTGACATCCCTGAGAAAAGAAGCGTAAAGGACGGCAGGAGAGCCTTTAAAAACCCCAAAGCACTGACCTTAATGACAGCCCTAGTCCGTCCTCAAGACGCGGGTGGTTCGCTTTTATTTGGCCAGTGGATCCGACTCTCCAGATGTGAGTTTATTAAATAGAATAAAATCCAATAAGAAACTAAATTGCGTAACGAATGCAGAATTACATTCAATTCCACACTCAGCCGCTTTATTAGGAACACCAACCGAGTTAAGCAGTTATCTGTTTGGCCCATCACGTAGCAGCAGGCCACTTTTATTATGGCATGGTTGTTGGTGCCAGTTACCCAAACCGCTGGTCTGCACACTCTAGTTGGTGTGAGCAAACTATTCCATTATTCCATAAACGTAAAAGCTGCATTTAAAAACAATTCATAGGAAAGGATTTTCAAACTCATACTCTGACCTTAAGGCATGTGGGCTACAGCAGGCAACATCAGCATCAGGGTTTTTTTTTTTTTTTTGGCCTTGTTTATGAATCAAACCTGAAAGTGAGCTTGATGAAGACGGAATGAGGATTGGCATCAAACGAGCGAATCCCATTACAGCCACGAATTACCACTCGGTTGGATTCCGTACTGCGAGGCCTCATAACGGAGCACGAGTCCTTTCAGACGGCTTTAATGAGCGCGGCGTTGAGTTCAGAGAGCAGCGCCGATGTGACTTTCCACGACGCGACCGTATCAGTGCAGACCAGCGTCGCGGAGGATTCTCATCTCTGATTAATTTCTGCCGTAAACAAATCGGGCTGATCGGAAACGAGGTGAGGCTCGGCGTCGGCGTTACTAATAAAGCCGCCGGCGAGTTCATTTAAAGGAAAACAACTTGTTCTGTAAACAAATCCGATTTTGATGGACGGCTCCTTAGTTGGAATTTTTTGTATTAATTCATTTATTTCTTCCGATCTGATCCTGGGGACGCTGGGGTCTATCCCAGCAACCAGCATTCATCCGGCGAATGATGGGAAAACCTTATATTTCATCCTCATCCTCCTCATCAGTCAGCTGCAGGGCAGAAACACACATTCACCTCGCAGGACATATTTGTATCTTCAAATTAACTGTGTGTGTGTGCCCAGCGATGGACTGGCGCCCCGTCCTGGGGTATCGGCCCATCACCCCGAAACGCTCTCCCCTGGATGGGCACCGGGTCCCCGCCTCTGCAACCCAAGTAAAGGATGAAGTGAAGAATAATTCACTTTAAAAAAAAAAAAAGAAGTGTATCTAATAAATTGGCAGCATGTTTTCATGGATGATGGCCATAGGAAGAACATGCAAACTCCCCACACCCCGGCATAACATTCAAACCCAAGGATATTCCTGCTGTGAGGTGACCCTGCCAGCCACTGCACAAGTGTAAATTAATTAATCATTCAATTATTTAACGTATACTCGTCTATATAGCTCTGTACATTGAATCGATGATTTTGCTGGAGCAACGAAACTACTAAATCGATAAAATTGGTCAATAAACAAACGTCAAATTACGCATTTCTGAAGTAGGCGGTCGTGTGACGAGCAGGAGGACATACAGTGAGGGGAAACAGAACTGCAAAACAAACCCAACTGTTAATAAATTGCTATTGGTTCATTTGAAATCACATAAGAAGAAACGAGAACAAAAAGCAAGTCTTGTTTTTAAAAGCAGGCGCCGCCTTTTGGCCGAACAGTCTGAGTGAATGATGGAAGTCTGCATCAGATAAACAACACCCCCACCCCCCCACTCTGAGGTGACGCTATCTGTCTGGAAGATTCGGGAGGGAGTATAAGCTCCATTATTCACCTCAATCGGGTGGGTGGCGCGCCTGCCGTGTAATAAGTTCCTCCTGGTTTTTTTGGGTTTGAATAGCCGAGTCATTCCCTTCACTCGTTCCTATAATAAGCACGGACGTTGCGATGAGACGTGATGGGCTGCCCCCTCCCCTTCCTCCGGTGCGCTTCGTCGAGCGATTCAACAGCCGAATGACGGTGAAGATGGGTGGCAGTGAAGTTCGGGGGGGATGTTTACGGGAGCAACGGGTCAGAACTCATAGTCAAACTTGTAATCCTGCGCTAGGTAGATCCTTCGGAAGACGAGGGCCGCGAGGGCCAGGGTGAGCAGCACGATGAGCACGGCTGAGCCCGTGTGGCCGTCCTCCTGCTGCGCGGCCACCGGGGGGAATGCCGGGAACGTGGGCCGGCGCTGAGGCTGGTTCTGGTTGCGGTTCTGGGCGCGCCGCTGTCGGGGGCTCAGCGATCGGAAGCTGGGGGCCGCCGCCGCCGGCGGGGCCGACACGGGCACCGAGGGGGACGTCGTCTCGGCCTGGAGAGACGGAAGAGACGAAGAATAAACAATTAAATGAATCTATAAACTGGTCGTTACCTCGGCATCCGGTGCTCTACGGCCTGGAACAGCTTTCATTTCACGTTCAGACGACTTTTCCGTTGTGTTTTTTAAATTGGTCCGATCAGTGATTCAGTCGGGGCGTCGCCGTTTTCAACGCCATCCCTTTGGCACCAAAGCGGTGGCTTTTCAGCGCTTTTTCGCCTTTTTTTCACGCAAGAAAACTTCTCCGGCTGCCTCGTCCTCTCTCTAATCTCATTTCCTCGGATAAGATCTCGGCTGCACCCATCCAGCCGCCGTACGTACGTTCTTGGCTACAGTCGGCTGAATGTATGAATCAATCAAAGGCAGCTAAGCAGGAGGTCGAATTTAAGCCCCCGAAACACACAGTGGGCCTTAAAAAAAGATGACAGCTCTGAATGCTAATTGCTTTTTGAAGCTATTTACGCTCGGGGCCTGAATACGCCGCATTTCCAAACGTATCATAAAGCCTAGTTCAATTCGGTGAGTGCTTCGCAGTTGGGGGCTATTGCTTCGTTTAAGGTGCTCGCAGAGTTTCTAATAATACTGATGCATTAACGAGCTACCGCTCACCCTGTCTTAGAAAATGAACTGCATGGTCTTAAACATGTCTACAGCACTGAAAATCCTTAAAAAAAAATTTCATTTGCATTTTAAATAGGAAACTTTTTAAGTATAACTGGTGTTAAGAGTCCAGAGTATTTAAACCGTGGACAACATTATCAGGTGTGCAGTATTAAATCAGGTCATGACCATTGTGTTAATGAATAACAGCGGTGCGTCATCAATGATTGGTTTTGTATTGGCATGAAAATAATACCATTTTGGAAATACCTCATTTAGTTCCATACCCAATAGTAATTTTCAGTGATGTAAAATGTAAAATAGCATTATTGATCCGTTAATAAAAAAGTAATCAAGAAACCATTAAGTAATCATCACACAGCCCATAATGCAGTAATGTGGGAAAAAAAAAGGGCGAAAGCCCAAAAGTCACAGGGTGGATGCAGGACGATGGAGATGCTGTGATCTTGCTCCATTTGAATTTAAGGTTCAGGTCTCATCTCGGCTCAGCATCCCACCACCAATGTAGGTCAGTCTACTGGAGGCTTTCTGAAGCGACTGGTGGGGCGGGGTAGCAGGGGCATAGAGGCAGAATGGAGGACAATATGCCCCCCTATTCCAGAATCCCGTTATTAAGCTAAGCATGTGCAAAAGATGCAGAAGAGCTGCTTACAAAACAATACAGACTAAAACCCACCTGATCCAGCGACTCTTCATCTTGTTCTTTCTCCCAAAAAGTACATAAGCATTCACTGTTGAAAATAAGCTGCTCGCAGTGTCATCAACGCCTGCCTTTAATCAACAAGCCTGATATTTACCTTTGATGAGGAAACGTTCTGAAATGTTAGACTGTGGAACAGATTGAAAGTCAGGTTCTGTTTACTCTCAGACAGACAGCAGAGAGAACCTGAGGTGTGAGGATATCTACAACTCCATATTGCTATCATATTATCATAAACTGCTAGACATATTATAAAGTGTAAAAAAAGAAAAAAAATATTAATAAATAAAAAAAAAAAAAGCTGACTGGCGCTGGACGCTTTTCATTTTCAGATTTTTGAAATTTAGCAGTTTAGGATTTTTTGTGATTTAAATCAACCAATCTGGCACCAACAACCATGCTATGGTCCACATTATGTGGATGGGCACAGAGTGGAAAACTTTTGGCTTCATTTGAATCATAATAATGTTATTGAACTGCTATTACAAAAATCTGAACATATACCAAATAATGTTTAAAACGTAAACATGATAAACTAATTTTGTAATTAAATCTGATTTTTTAAAATTTGTTTTATCTGTAACAAATAAAAAAAAATCAGATTTAATTGCAAAATTAGTTTTTTCTACTTTAACGTCCCCCTTGAGAAACTAATGAGGAGTACAAATAGAGAGCGAGCGCTGAGCTTCTTGAGTTAACGATGTCTCCATCATTGCATTTACTCTGCTTTAGAACCGACCATGTGAGGTCCCTGTAAGGTTCTCGTGAGGTCAGTGAGAAGTTGTAAAATTGTAGGATGTGGAAGAGTTTACCAGGGTATTAATTATAATTGTATATTGTATAATAAGAAATCACAGTCAGCCTACTGGTTCGGACCAGTTTCATGCAGCCCCTTCAGAAAATTAATTGCCCAGCCTCGCTTTAGAACGTCATGGGTGGTTTTAGAACCCCCGCTCGGGCTCCAGACTCGCTTGTGTTAAATCTGTTTCATGTTCGGTAGACGAGAGGGATTTATTATTAATCACTTTAGTACCCGCCAATAAACCCAATTAAGAAATACTCTCATACAACTTGGAAAAAAAACAATGCAAAAACCTTTGTATACCCCCCTGCCGCCCCCCCGCCTAATTTCCGTTATTCTGAGGTTGTTAGCCATGACTGGACAGACAGAGGATGCCTCTTACCCAAAGTACCCAAAGAGCTTCTATTAGTGGTCATGCTGCATTTTCTTCCTCATATCTGCCCTCGAGCAGCCAGACCCCCAACTGCACATCGCACACTCGCTTACAATCAGCTCTTTTAACTTAATGGCTCTGCGAAAACAGCGGCAGCGCAGGAAGAGAGCAAGGTGGCCATAATCCGGTCGCCCCAAAGTGCCTTTTCTTAGCACTAAAGAGAAGGTTCCTAATCCT
>JAFMOD010000205.1:1613918-1702497 GCA_019802435.1 Corydoras maculifer
CATCTCAAGGATGATCAGTGGAAACAGGATGCACCTGAGCTCAATTTTGAGCTTCATGGCGAAGGCTGTGAATACTTATGTAAATGTGATTTCTTTGTTTTTTAATTGTAATTAATTTTCAAAACTCTCAAGAAAACTTTTTTCACATGGTCATAATGGGGTATTTTGTGTAGAATTTTGAGGAAAGAGATTAATGTAATACAATTTGGAATAAGGCTGTAACGTAAGAAAATGTGGAAAAAGTGAAGCGCTGTGAATACTTTCCGGATGCACTATATATACATTTACACACACATACATTATATACATATACACACACACACATTATATACAGATACACACACACACACACACACACACACACACACACATATATATATATATATATATATATATATATATATATATATATATATATATATACACACATATATATATATATATATATATATATATATACACATATACACACACATTTTTTTAAACCAGTGCCAACTGGACTAAAGGACACACCTCAATTTAATGAAGACTATCCGTACAGTGCGGTACCCATTAGTACTTAACTGTATGGGTTGAAGGACAGACGAAAAATGATTTTTTTTAAACATGTATTTGTAAATTGGAGCAAAGCAAAAAAAAAAAAAGTTACAAAACAGAAGGAACCTGACAATTGCAGAGAACCTTGTGGGAGTATTTCTGTGCTGTCAGAAGAAGGTTATGCACAAAAGAGAAACTGCGGTATAAATTGGCTGCTTTATGAAAGTGTGAGTGGCATCTGAAGGGAAAGGAGTAAGGGTGAAAACACGTGGTGAAAGGAAGAGTGTCCTCACAGCCAACCGGGGTTTGATCAGAGGCACGTCTGATATGAAAATAGCACCGCTGCGAGCGATTCAAAATTTTATTTAAATACTAAAATCCTGATGATTTATGTAAATGTGTAATTAGGGAGTTAATGGATGATGACAGATGGAGGCAGGCATGTGCTATGCATGCAGTTTAACAATGTTTTCACGCTTACAGAAGGTCTGACGAGCATCGTAAATCAGACAACATGAAGGACTTTCAGAAATAACACGGACTCTGACATAACTGCCTCTGAATTAAAGCCGTTCCAAATGGCAGCTGCTCTGTGGGGGGTCCTGATCATTACAGAACAGAGTACAAGGGACTAAAGTTCTGCAGAGAAACAAATGGACTTCAGTCGTGTCTCATCATCAGCCTCTTAATCCTCTCTTCCCTTCACATCTTTTAGGGCGTGGTAGCTCAGGATGTTGGGCTGTCAATCTGAAGGTCGTGGGTTCAAATCCGAAGTTACCAAGGGCCCTTAACCTTCATTGCTCCAGAAGGGTGTTGCCAACCCTGTGTTCGGAACCCAACCATCAAGTTGGGATACTTGTACGTCACTTTGGATGTAAGCGTCTGCTAATTGACCAAATGTAAACGTAATGTAATGTTAATCCTCTAATCAGGTCGCAGGGGGCGGGTCCTCATGCCCATCCAGGCAGAACCGCCCTGCATGACCGCAACCATCAAGTTGGGATACTTGCACTTCACTTTGGATGTAAGAATCTGTTAACTGACCAAATGTAATGTAATGTTAATCCTCTAATCAGGTCGCAGGGGGTGTGTCTTCATGCCCATCCAGGGTAGCACCGCCCTGCATGTCCATGCATATAGTATTGATTCGATATGCAAACGTAGTGAAGCCATTGTCATCCCTTCAGATTCATCTGGATGAAACTCGAACACCACCGAACAATACGATATTCATCAAAAAACACCAAGGTCCTTTCACTGAATGATTTCTCATGGGATTCGATTTCCGGAGACATTCCGCCTTCAGTCAAACGTCACCGGAGATGTTTTCACAGTTCCGAGCCTCAAACGAGTTTAAATAAATACCTGCCTGAAGTATAACTTTTCTCGCAGACATGCGATCTTCATTCAAACTGAGATACATTTCAGCAAAATAAATCTGGCCCTAAAAACGAGCGTCGGACGAGAATGATTGTTTTGAAATGCTGAAGTAGGCCATGAAATGAAAGCCCCCACAAGTTAGGGATTTGGAAGAGCAGACAATGTGAAAGTAATTTAATGCAAAGTCTCTTATTCATTCACTCAGTGTGACCTTAACACTTTAATACCGTGCAGAGCTGCCAGAGCACTTCTGAGGCACATCATCGTTTCTATGCTAATTATCAAGCAGCCTTGAAAGCAATACGTTTCCAGGTAAAGACCAGAACAGTATTTCCCTTTTTTTAAATTATTTTTTAAATATATAGATTTGATTTTTCTGCTGTAGCTTAGAAATTAATTGGTATTCAGTGATTGTTTCCAACAGGTTTTGTTCCTGGTTATTGGTTATGAGTGTATAATTAAGTGTAACTTCACTAAAATGATCATTAGTGCCTTTATGACATGTGATTCAAAAGTCATTATGACACAATCTATGACTATAACTATCCATCCATTATCTTTCACTTTATCCTGTACTAGGGTCCCCATGGAGGGTTCCCCATGCCCATCCAGGGGAGAATGTTTGGGGTGCTGGGCAGATACACCCAGGACAGGGCGCCAATCTATCATTGGGCAAACACTCACACACACACACACACACACACACACACACACACACACACACACACTCTATATGGGGCAATTTGGAGAATTCAATTGACCGTGATCCATGTTTTTGGACTGTGGGAGGAAACCGGAGAACCCGGAGGAAACCCATGTAGACACGGAGAGAAAGTGAAAACTCCACCCAGATGGGGATTCGAACCAGGAATCCCTAGTGCTAAGAGGAGAACATGCCATCCACGACAATAACTATTGTTCAAAAAACTGAACAACCAACTTGGTGGCACAAGAGCATGAATGAAGCCCCAACAGGACCACAGTGAAGATGTTGGCTGAAGTAGCTGCCACCAAACCTGGAGGGCATCATCAGATGATTCTGAATGACAAGAGAAGAAAGAACCAAGTTTAAAGGCAAGGACTCAACTGTAATGAGACCTCGGAACGAGCAGATGTATAAAGGTTAGAGTTAACCGTATTCGTATGATGGTGCGTCATTTTCCACAATCTCAAGGTGCTAATTGAACGGCCTCATGCTGACGACCTCCATCTTTTGTGTTGATATCTGATCTGTCTATCACCTTGTGTTTAATCCCACCTTTCAATGTGGAACTCAATTTAAGGGCTGCATGCCCGCTCATGCCACAACCAAATTAGCACTTCATTGAGGCCTCTTTGAATCTCTGGAGGTTTGGAGCAGATTCCCGGCAGATGTAATGCACAACCTCGGAATAAAACAGATGTTCACGCTGTCTGTGGTTTTCTTTCCCCGGGCTAAAAATCTCCACTCATTGCTTAGAGGCAAAAAGTTTGCTCGTCCTGCATAAGAGTCTGAAATGCACTTTTTCAACTCTTAAAAAGAAGTCTCATTGCAGCAATGAGGCCAAACATGGGATTCTCAGAGACTTACGATCACAAAGACGATCTTTAAAAGATGATCTGCTGAGCCACTGAATGGCTCTCATATGTGCAGATAGATTAATATTGTTCTAAGACTGAGAATGAATACATTTTTCATCATAAAATAAACATTCGAATCACAGGTAAGCTGCATTCACGATAAAAGGCTGCCTGAAAGTGATGGGTCATTTGTATGCAACCAACAGGGGAGTCCTTCATGGAGTTTGGCAGCCCGCAATTTTCTGCATACTTACATGCGATGGCAAAAAAAAAAATAAAAAAAAAAAAAATGGCAAAACACTAAGCTGTCAGAGCGGGGTTCGTTTTTTGAAGGTATTATTAATATTATTATGCAAAATGTCAAAATAAAATGTCCCCAAAGTTGCACTCCAGCACTGCAAGAGGCAGGACTTCAAGACTGACATCACGACGTGCGTTTTGTGTGTTCTGCAGGGGGCTCTAAGGAGGTCACACTACCCAGTTTAAAAGACCCCAGGGGGATGATTCGTTTAAGGTCCCGTCCCGCCGACTAGTTAGTAAAACGAAATGGTCCAAGTTTAAAAGGAAGTGCAAACTATTCACGCTTCCAAAAAAGACCAAACATCTGGATACAGATGGACTAAAACTGCTGAATCTGTGACTTTCTACATCATCTCCACATTAATTAGTCCTTACCGTTTACCGTGTCAAGTAAAGTCCTTACCTTACCAGCAAATTTGTTTCAAGTAACAACATAAACAATAAAAAAAACTAAAAAAATAAATAAAATTACCAAATTTCTTTAAAGTTTCACTTTTAAAAGAGAACTATTCCATTAATAATACATGACATTTGCACAGTGTTCAACTTTGCTACATGAGACATTAAAAAGAAAAAAAGAAATTCTGAACAGCTTCTTCCAAATGCCAACATAAAGAGAATAAATTCTTTTATGGATCAAACAACATCAGAAAAAACATTCATGCTGGAAGTGAAAAATCACTGCAGGTTCGAAAAAAAGATGACATGTGATTCTGATTGCAGCAGCTGACTCTTATAGCAGTAAGTACAGTATGTATGTATGTATACATATAAAAGCATACACACTTGACAACTCAATTAATATCCAGTTATAAAAGAAATATGAAACTTTTTCATTCTCCTCAGATGATCTGTAGTTTCATGATATATGATTTAAAAAAAAAAAAAAATATATATATATATATATATATATATATATATATATATATATATATATATATATATAAATAAATAAAATCATGGACCGATTTTCAAAAGAGTTGCATTGAACAGAATGATACAATAGAAATTAAGAATTTAAAAGAACCCTGAGATTTGGCTGAAGGGTAGTGGTTGGGGTGTAAGGCTATCAATCTGAAGTTTGTGGGTTCAAATCCCAGGTCCACTGATGTTACCAATGTTGGTCCTTGAGCCGTTAACCCTCATTGCTGCGGGGATGCTGTAGCAACCCTGTGCTCTGACCCTAATCAAGTTGGGACATTTGGATAAAAGTGTCTGTTAAATGATTAAAATGTAAATGTAATATCTGACTTTGATCAGGAGCATCTTACTTTTTGGCGAGGGCTTTTCTCTCCTCCGGAGTGTAGTCCAATGATCCAATTGCCCCTTCACCTTTAGTCGGCATGAAGCCGATGATGGCTATTAACGCTGTCCGGACTGAAACACACAAAACAAAGCAGGAGTCATGACACAGGGCCAGGGAACCTGCCATAGTGCATTAGACATTATATGATGGTGAAATTGGTGGATGGCTCACAGAGGACGGTGCACACGGAGGGACTGTGCGAGTGTGTGAGAGAGAGCGAGAGAGTTATATAACAGAGTATAAATCTGTCTTATCTTTTGGTAAAAACTGAATTGAGGACAGCGCTGTGCCTAAAGTGACAGAAGTGATGCAGCTTAAGTTACCTAAAGCATCAGAGAGACTCGGTGAAGCAGTAGCATGCTCTGCACTAACAGAACGCCGCTTTAGTGAAAGCATCGCAGCACGGATCGATTTTATTAATATAAATCTCAATTTTCGAAAGATCACCTACGCTGATATTTATACACCTGCACTAAAAGCAACGTGTTCCGCAACTCTGAAATATTAATCCCAGCTGCATTTGTGCTCATTCTTAATAAATGATAACGAGCCACGATGTGAGCAACATCATCCGAGCAATAAACCGGACCCGTCCTCCCGTCTGCCGTTAAAAAGCAACATGATTCATCAGCTAATGGGTTTAAAGGTGTGGATTCATTCCATGGGGCATTACATCACTCGAAGAGAAAACATCCCATAATTAATTTGAGAGAAAACTAAATACTGGTTAATAACTTGTGCTATACGAACAAAAGTATTGGGACACACCTGTGATGTCCACACAGCTTCGATTCGTCTGAAAAGAGGCTGACAGTGAAAATGTCCAGTAGTATATTTAATGTTGATTTTAAGTCTCCATTCTAATTCATCTCAAACGTGTGCGGTCAGGGTGTCAATACTCACCCAACCTTTTGGCCTCAAACTGTTCCCATAAAGCTGGAAGTATACAATCGCACACAATACACAACTTAAAAATTGATTTTTAATTTTGATTTTTAATTTCTAGTTTAATGTCGGGCAGTACGGTGGCTTAGTGGTTTAGCATGTTCTTCTCAGTGCTGGGGATTCCCGGTTTGAATCCCAATCTGGGTGGAGTTTGCATGTTCTCCCCGTGTTCGCGTGGGTTTCCTCCGGGTTCTCCGGTTTCCTCCCACAGTCCAAAAACATGGATTAAGGTCAATTGAATTCTCCAAATTACCCCATATAGAGTGTGTGTGTGAGTGAGTGTGTGCCCAGCGATAGATTGGCGCCCTTTCCTGGGTGTATCTGACCAGCGCCCGAGACATTCTCCCCTGGATGGGCATGGGGGAACCCCCCCCCCCCCCCCCCCCCCCCCCCCCCCCCCCCCCCCCCCCCCCCCCCCCCCCCCCCCCCCCCCCCCCCCCCCCCCCCCCCCCCCCCCCCCCCCCCCCCCCCCCCCCCCCCCCCCCCCCCTCAAATGAGCCCCCTTCAGCACGTACATACGCCATACAACACACACCGCCAATAAAAGAATAATTGAGCGGTGTGCATCGAAACCAGGGTTCAGCCCGACTTCCCTGCAAACAGAAGTCAAAACATGTCTCCTGAAATCCAGACTTAAGGCATCGGTGGCAATTCTGTGGGAAGCCGAGCTCACGAAGGAGGTAAAACGGTCGCTCGGCGGTGCGCTGGCATTGATGTTCCAACCCCAGCTGCGCCCACATGCTCCTGGTGCACGGGAGTCACGAGCATCAGTGATGGAGCAGGAAGCACCATCAAGTTACGTTCCACGGCGTTTTGTTTTCTGATGTGTGTGTTTGTGATCTCGGCTCCGCAGGTAAGAGCATGACACAGCTAGAGCTCAGACTTTAATGGGAGAGGAGCGCTGCCGTGCGGTTCTCCACCTTTTAAAGATCCATTTGCAGTTGGAACGCGTCTCTGAAGTAGTTCACGCTGCACAACGCGGGGAACCGCCGGCGCCGTTTAAAGAGCGATAGAAGGACTGATTAGGATTACGTAGATCTGCATGATGATTAAACCACTCGCATGTAGAACCCTACACTTATTGGCTACTTGATTGTGGATACCTAGATTCTGCACTCAATATTACATTTACATTACATTTGGTCATTTAGGAGATGCTTTTATCAAAAGCGACTTACAAGGTGAACACAGGGTTCATCACAACATCCCTGGAGCAATAAGGGTTAAGGGCCTTGCACAAGGACCAACACTGGTAACTTCAGTGGACCTGGGATTTGAACCCACAACCTTCAGATTGACAGCTCAACGCCCTAACCACTGAGCTACCGTGCCCTCCACTAGATCAACAACCAACATCCACTAGATCGGTCATATAGCTGGATCTTGTAGTTTCATCACAGATTGTAGTTCATCGGTTCTTTGGTATACTTTGTTAGTCTCCTTTCTCCTGTTCTTTAAAGGTCAGGTCCCGCATATGCCCCCCTCCCCAAGAGCAGGTGGTATGAGTGGACCCAAAGAAGCAGTGATGCTGGAATACAGAAACCCCTCAGCATCACTGCTGGACTGAGATTCCACCAATCAAAAATGTCCAGACACCAGCATCCAGTAGATATAGACTGAGCCTCGTGAGCCCTAACAAAACAATTACGGATGACAAACCCAACCATCCATCCTCCCATACACCCATCCATCCAGCCGGCCATAGCAAAACAAAGCCGGCAGTTTTAGAGGACGCATATAAATAAGGTTTAATTGCACCATCAAAGTAAATAACTGAACCTAATGACCATGCGGCCCGTCAATGTCCGAGAACAACAAACAATTAGAGAATAGTTCAACCTCAAACCTTAAATCAAAACAATTAAAGATAATCCCATGCATTGTGCCGAAACGCTTCTGAAGCATTTTACACCATCTGCGAGAGTCGCATTCGTCAAAAATGAGTCTCATTAAAGTAAACGTCCTACACAGCAGGAGACGCAAGGGCCAGCAAATCGAGTGATTTATTAGGCCTTGAACTGAAATTAAGTCATGCATATGACGAATCTGTGTACTTACACTATTAAAACAATAGAACAGAGAGAGAGACAAAAAAAAGAAAGAAAAAAGAAAACGAAACCTTTGCAGCTGCGGACATTACAACTGCGGGATAGGTCCCAATGGCGCAAGGGACAACTGCTACAAAAGTTAATTTGGCTTTATATTTCAGCGTTTGGCATTTTAAAGCCTTGTTTGTATGCTGCTTTGCGCCCGACTGTGAAGCTGGCTCTGTTTGTGGAATGAGACTAACTGATGTTCACTCATAATGAGCTCGCGCTCAAGCTGCGGCTCCGATTCGACAAATTGTTTCGAAAAAGTTACGACGCTCATTACGTTTTGGGTCCTTAGCCAGGACGTAGACTTTGGGTTACGGATGGGGTGTTCTGAAACTACTCATTTGGAGGGCGTGCGGCGAGGACGTGATGAGAACGCAATTAAAATAAAACCCAAATATTATTGATTGCAGGGAAGTTGAAACTGTATGACTAATCCATATGATAAAATTCTCAGCACTGCATCGGCAGACTACAGACTGTAGACCGTCTGTTTACTTTGTTGTTGTTAGTCCCCTGTTGGTTCTCTGTTCACTATTGGTCATCACAGAACAGGTCTCATTTGGGTGGTGGATTGTTTATTGTCAGTTCTGCAGTGACACTGATGTGGTGAGGGGGTTGTGGTGCTGCTTTCATTTCTCCACCTCAGTGACATTGCCGGGATAGGACAAATGCACCCACCCAATAATCCCTGCTCTGTGGTGGTACTATTGGGGTTCTAATCATTAGAACAGAGTACACAGAATGTACTGTAGAACACAAACAGATGGACTACAGAATGGAATTGTAGAACTACAGAGTCCATCTTTACGGTATGTGGAGAACATGGACAATAAGTAGAGCAAAGTAGAGCAAAAAAGGGGCCAAACTATCAATTTCATATGTATTGGGTGTGCGAGTGCCACTTAAAACAGAATGCAGTTGTCGATTCTGCAGCTTGTTACTTAATTACAGAAAAACAAACAAAAATAACAGAGATGAAGAGAATTTAAAGGAGACGCATCACGCTGGGATGGATGACACCCGATCAGTCAGCGGATGGGGGGGGGGGGATTTGCAGCAGTCTGATATTATTATTTTGAGATATAAAGCTTCTGTAGTGATTTTTTTACTTTAAGGATTTGAGACGTCCTTCTGAAAGCTCTACTGAGCATAACAATCAGAACCTGATGAAACTGCCAGCATCGGCCGTCTATTAAACTCGGGTCTTTCATCCAAAGCACATTGTGATACATACACATTTTATTTTTACTCGCCTTCCAATCGCTCCACCGTCTTTCAAACGGCGACTGATGAAATGTACAGCGAGCTAGACGGCAGGCTGCTCACAGAAACCCAACTGGATAAAGCGGGGTCATCAAATTTAACCTTTTTATCTGCGATTCTCAGTCACTTTGAGAGACGAAAAAAAAAAAAAAAAAAAAAAAAAAAAAAAAAAAAAAAAAAAATTATATATATATATATATATATATATATATATATATATCCCCAGCTCTGCAACATATATTAAAGAGAGGGTATGTGAACTGGCTGCACGCTGGCTGTTTCGAATATAGATTTCGAATATAGCTTATAGGTACATGAAGCACTGACAGCAAAATGGGTGATCTGAAGAGCTCAGAGACCTTCCATGTGGCGTGGTAATAAGGGACCCCCTTCGAAAACCAAAGCAATTTGTAAGATTTCTGCTCTGGCAGAGCCTTCGATGAAGAAAGATGGACAGGCAGCAAACGTGTCACAAAACAGTGGATCGGGCTGATTTATAGGACACACGGTGGAGAACCAGAGTCATGGTGGAGGAATCACTTCATCCATAGATCATCTAACCTGCTCTTATTAGAGTGCGAGGTGACGGGAATCACCAACACACCTCAGTTTAAATGCCAACATGTCTTTGGAGTGTGTTAATAACGTGCGGGTTCGGTGGCTGAACTGCGGAGACGTTCTAAAAGTGTTTCAGAAAAATAAAACAACCAACATTGGGAATAATGCATTACATTCATTCATTATCTCACACGTAATCCTATATTAGGGTCATGGGGTGGTGGAGTTTGGGGGTACCTTATGCCCATCCCAGGGGAATGGGTAGATACACCCAGAAAACGGAAACTTCACCCAGATTGGAATTCGAACCTGGATCCCCAGCGCTGAGAGGTGAATGGGCTAACCATTAAGCCATAGTGCCGCCTGAATAACGTACTGAAGCAGTTTGGGGAAGGCCCTCTCTTGACTCAACACAATGCCAATTGGCTGTCTGCTTGTCCAGCTTGGGAATAATGTCATAAATCAATTAGTTCATTCATTATTTTTACTTAATTCTATATTAGGGTCGTGGGGTGGTGGAGTTTGGGGGTTCATTTCAGGCGCTGGGCATATACACCCAGAACAGGAAAACTCCACCCAGATTGGGATTCGAACCTGGATCCCCAGCACTGAGAGGTGAACCACTAAGCCACTGTGCCGTGCCAGTTTGGGGAAGACCATTTCTTTCGACTCGGCTGTCTGCTTGGTGAGTTGTTCTATGGTTTGAGGGGGTGGTGGTGCAGTTAATCAATCTGAAGGTTAGGGGTTCAAATCCCAAGACATAAATTAATAATGTGGGCCTTGATTAAGGCCCTTAATCCTTATTGCTCCAGGGGTGCGAAATCATGGCTAACTTTGTACTTAAAGTATTTAAATTTACTCACCTGTCACAACAGGACTAAATAAAGTCATAAATTAAGAAGCGTGTCTCAATACTTTTGTATAGCGTACCAATATAGTGCAATGCTATCGCTCAAAATCTAAAGACCGTTAACTTTTCAGGGAGTTAAAACTTTTTTCGTCTTTTTAATTAACTCATGAGGAGAACGCATGCTGATGGAACGATCCGGAAGATGCCGCTGCACAGGACTATTGGCTTCCCCGTGTTCTCTGAATTAAAATCCACCCTTTAATCCCTTTGTTTGCCCCTACAGTCCCTGCGGAACCCAGCGGACACAGAGGGCTGGTGCTGTGTATAGTAAACTGTACGTGTGTGTGTGTGTATGTGTGTGTGTGTGCACGGTGGTACCCACTGCTCCACGAGGGTTGCCAGGTCTCAGGATGATGCCCAGATATGCTCAGGCAGATCTTCTTCCCGACTTCGAATCTCCCATTGGGCTGCAGGGAGAGGATTTCAGCAGTAATTAAAACATGACACTCGTGGACAGAAAGGAACACGGCTTAAAGGACATAAAGAAAAAAAACGGATTGAAGTCACGGTCACATGCCTCGGTTACATAAAACTCCAACCTGTAAAATTCTCCAGTCGATTCGGTCGCGTAAACAAACCCTAAAACTTTCCCCCGCCGGCATTTGCATCCCGCGTGAAAGCGTCGCGAGTCTTGTTGGAAATAGGAAGAGCCGCCTTACAGCTGTCAGGGTGTCAGGTTGTCAGTGTGTGTCTTTGATCGCAGCCCTTCTTCTATTTCTAATTCTGTCTGTTGCCCCTGAGCAAAGAATGCACAATAAGGAGCGAGCACGCGGCGGCACGAGGGCCTCATTTCCTAAAATAGGACGTGTGAGGGGAGTTATGACAAAGACGCGTGAGCATGGCGCTTAAAACATACAATTCAACAAGCGACGCCTTTGGTTGATGCTTAAAAATAGTGGCGACGCAACAGAACGCCAAATTTAGTGCCTTTTGCGAAAACAAACCGAACCCAATCTCTTGGAATCTCTTTTAAAGACTCCTCTTTAAGTCACATGACCAGCGGCTATTGGTGACGGGATGCCGCCGGATATAAACGCGAGAGAGATAAAATAAGCGCGATCTGAAGAATTGTGGATAAAAACGTCTGCCAAGTGACCTCACGCCAACAGATGGGAAACAGAAATGTCTTTTGTGTACAGCAGGGGGTGCTGAAGCACCCATCACACCCACAGATCTCAAAGGCTTGATTGATGTACGTTACAGATCTATTATTGTTTGACATTACGATGTTTGACAATTATAAAAAAGTACTGAAGTTTGGCGTACGTATAAAAATGAGTCTCCATGTTGTTCGCAATATAGTTTAAAGGCATCGACTCACCGTGAGCAGGATGATGCTGGGAGGCTTCATGGGATACTCAGGAGGAAGAACGATGCGACCGTGGTAGACGCCGCCATCAAAGTCCGAGTCTGGGGGACCTCGTACAGAGAAGTGCCACTCAAAGAGGTTATCCTTAAAAGATGAGCAGGATCATGGAAGTTAAAAAGATTTTATTTATAACCCAAGATATGCAGTACCTGTCAAAAGTTTGGACACATATAGATGGACTTTGTAGTTCTATAATTACAGACTGTAGTCCCCTGTTGGTTCTCTGTTCTCTATTGGTCAGAAGCACACTGCTGGGATAAGACTAATGCACCAACCAGATAATGCCTGTAATATTGGGGTCCTGAACATTAAAGAACAGAGTACACGGTGTGTTCTGTAGTCCACAAACAGATGGACTACAAAGACCATCTTTACGTGAAGTGGACCTGAGCACATGGACAATAAGTGGAGACAAAAGGGGGCGTGTCCAAATGTTTGAAGGTTAGATAAAAACCTTTTTTTGTTTTACATAAAAAAAGGGGCACGTATAGGAACAATCAGCATAAATGAGCGTAGAATCTAAATGAACAGGGTTTGAAAAGTACAACAGAGCGGCGTTCTGAGGACACGTTCAGGTCTGGCAGAGTAAAAAACATCAAATAACGGTAAATTTGGGCTGCACTGACGCTGCAGTGTTTAATGCTATACGAAAAAATTAATTAATAAATAAATAAATGAAGAGCAACGGCTTCAGACGGGTAAAGATTAAGAATCGGATGAGGTTCTGTTGGTAACCAGAGCGACCATGAAATAAACTACGAGTAAATCCACCTTCATTTGCATTTTCTTATGTGCGAAAGCATAATACATCTTAGATAAGAGTTTCCAAAAAGCTAAAGGAAGCACGCTGTGCCGGCAAATGGCTTCCGACGCCCATGAATTCATGAATGAAGAAATGAGTTTGTTAAATACGTTCGCAGGAAATCCATGTCAGAACTGAATAGTTTTCATTTCTACACAAACATACGGACCATTAAAAAGAAAAATAGTGATATTGGGCACGGCTGTTCGTTCGTGTGCATCTCTAATTAACTCTTAATTAAAGTTCCCTCAGCCAAAGAAGGAATGATGGGTTCCGTTGTGCAGCAAGTGAATTAGAACGTTCCTCACGCCGATGCACCCTACACACCGCCAGTGTATTAATCTGAAGTAATTATAGCCTGATAAGCAAGCGTGATTGTGATTAATTAAAAACCTAAAAGGAAAACAAGGGAACATTTTAATGCTCCATTAGCCCCTCACATCCAGTCATCACCATTAAAGGGACGGCAAAAACAAGGAAGCAACTCGAGGGGGCATTTCAATCTGGCGATGCGGTGCACTTTAATTCACACGGCGTCGCGGCTTCCCTCCTTAATCTTTTTTGTCGTGATTGTTGCGCCGGGATAGGACGCGGCCTGAGCTCTCGGGATGTTCCTCACATTCCCCCGGCTGGAGCATCACCGGGTTCTGTGGGTCGATTTCTCAACACGCCGTGCCAGAGATTCTCAGAAGTCATTCCGCGAGGCGTGGGCGGGAGATAAGACGAGGAAGACTCCAAACTGCTAAAAGAAACGGCTGGGAGCGGTGATTTCCGCTCGAGGACGTGTTCCTAACTGCTGTTCCTTTCAACAGAGACTGAAGTTTAAAAGAACTTGTCCTAAAAGTCTTCACTGCGAGGCTGAAATGTACTTAATTTAATTAAATCATATAATTACTGTGGGTAGGGCGGCATGGTGGCTTAGTGGTATGGGTGGAGTTTGCATGTTCTCCCCGTGTCCGTGTGGTTTTCCTCCGGGTCCTCCGGTTTCCTCCCACAGTCCAAAAACATGACATCAAGTCAAGTGAGTTCTCCAAATTGCCCCATATAGAGTGTGTTTATGTGAGTGAGTGTGTGCCCAGCGATAGATTGGCACCCTGTCCTGGGTGTATCTGCCCAGCGCCTGAAACGTTCTCTCCTGGATGGGCATGGGGAACTGCCCCCACACCCGCGACCCTAGTAGAGGATAAAGCGGAAGATAATGGATGGATGGAATTATTGTAGTTGGCTTAGTGGTTAGCTCTTACATCTCTCAGCACTGGGGATCCAGGTTTCCATGTTCTCCTCGTGTCCTTGTGGGTTTCCTCTGGGTTCTCTGGTTTCACCACAAAAAAAAAATAGAACTTGCCCCATATAGTGTGTCTTAGTGTAAGTGTCTGTGTGAGTGAGTGTGTGCCCAGTGATAGATTGGTGTCCTGTCCTGGGTGTATCTGCCCAGCGCCTGAAACGTTCTCCCCTGGATGGGCATGGGGAACCCCCCCCCCCATGACCCTAGTAAAGGATTAATAAATTAATGAATTAAATAATTATACTTTGCAGGTGACTATCTGAACACCTCTTTGTTCATACATTTATTTAATTAACCGTGTAATAAAAGTCTCGTTGACTGAGATAACCTTAGTACACCTTAAATAACTCATTTTATCCTAATCAATGACATCCTACAGCCACAGCTGTATAAAAAACGCCTGTCAGGCATTTTTGTCAATTGTATGCTTCTAACTTTGTTTGGGTAAAGGTTCTGTTCTGTTTCAGCATGACTGGAACGGAAAGCCACGCCTCCTGCTTCTAAAATCGGTGTCGAAACTCTAAATTTTTGGACAAATAAGCAAAATTCCTACAGACACAATCCCTACAGATTTTTTCTTGCCGCTCCCTCTAGTGGACGATCATGTCAACACACTTTATTACCACACGAATCCATCCAATTCATTTAATACAGCTCGTTGAACTCATACAGTCCGTTTGAATTGATCAAAAACATCCGGAATCATCAACGTTCTGAGCCGTTCTCAAGGATCCTCATCTAATAAAGGCCTCTTTATTCAGATGCTGGATGGAGATGGAGAGACGTCTCACTCTGCTCGACCTTCAGCAGTTATCAGCACATCACTCTGCTCCTCATTTGCATCAACTGTTCTCAACTTCACGTCGGCGGCCCGATCCGACTCCAAGCCGCCGATGAAAGCGGACCTCTGTCCTCAGCAAGTCCTCAAATCCACATGAGAGGACGAGGCCTGGAAGAAGAAAGGCGTCCTTCAAGGAGCCCGAGTCAGCCATGGACTTCAGAACAGAACCTCGAGCAGCACGACTGAGTAACTGAGCGTGAATGCAGAAAGGGGACGTGAGTGAAGATCTGCACTGCGATTGGTTGGAGTGGTGAGAGGTGGGACAGTGAGGAGATGAGCTTTTGAAAAAAATTCCACTTCCGCTTTATCCTCTACTAGGGTTGCGAGGGGGTTCCCCTGTCCATCAAGGGGAGAACGCCAATCCATCGCTTGGCACACACTCACTCACATAGACACACTCTATATGGGGCAATTTGGAGAACTCAATTGAATTGCTCCATTTTTTTGGACTGTGGGAAGAAACTGGAGAACCCGGAGGAAACCCACACGGACATGGGGAGAACATGGAGACTCCACCCAGATTGGGATTTGAACTGGGAATCCCCAGCCCTAAGAGGAGAACATGCTAAACCACTAAGCCACCGTGCCGCCCCCTGTTTAATCTATATTAATCCTAATTCTTAAATTCTATAAAACCTTAGAACGTCTTGACATCATAAGAGGGACGCTCACCTCAAGAGGCTGGGCATGGTAGTGCTCAGTGGGGTCCCGGAGTTCAGCGGCTTCCTTCATCAACCTCTTCACAGCTGCCGAAATGAGAGAGAGAGAGAGAGAGAGAGAGAAAGAGAGAGAGGGAGAGAGAGAGAGAGTGATTAGTCCATACGGTTCGGAAAATTTCAGCTGCTATAAACTCGGACTGGCAGAAGGTCTAACAGATTTTCGTTCTCTGTTCAACCGAACCGCAGAACCCCCGTTCTGAAGCCACACTATTGATTATTTATTTTGTTTATTTGAGCCGAGCTTCGGTTCAGTCATGTGGAAATGCAGAATGACAGGGGCGTGTCGGAGCATGACCAAACAACCGCAGAGGCCCTCGCAGCTGCAGGATGAGAACACACACTTGAGCGCGTACGGTCTTGCAGTCCGATCCGCTGCGGCCGCGACAAAAGCCGCGTTAGACGCCGATCTTTAAAATTATCCCCAAAATGAGCGGCAGGCCGAGCAGAACTTGAATTTGCTCTTTCGAACCCGAACGAGGAGATCTGATTTTAATGAGAACGGGTTCTGTGATTTCTTTTTATGGGACGTGTTGGCATCTCAGCAGCCACTCGAGTTAATAGTTTAATTGAGGTTCATTAGGAGGGCAGAGAGATCCACAACAGCACTGCATACCTCCAAAGAAAAAAACAACAACAATCTGAACGCTTTCTACAGAGCAGAAATTAAAACTAACTCTGAGGAGCATTCATTTTATTTTAGAGCTTAAAGTGGTACGTGTTCTTCATTGTTCCATGAACGCTCTCATGTTGTGATCATCAAGCGACAAGCCGTCCATAAATAAGATTCTTACGGGATGCTAAAAAGAAAAGGTATGTAATTCATATCCATTAGATATATTAATAGTAACCAACATCAATAAGTGTAATTCTGGGAAAACCCCACCCAAAATTACCGATTAAAAGAATCAAAGGGGAAAATGAATTAAGTTGTCGATTCGTTTAACTCTTTGGTAATTTTCTGACTGATCATTTACTGTAAAGGAATCATATTTTGCCATTTTGTTATAGACCAATGAAACTCTTGTATCTAGTATATTTTTTACAACTGCAGAACAAAAAGAGTCATTTTTAAATATTCCACCGTTATTCTAATGTGCTTTATATAATATACTTGAATTATTAAATCTCTTGCGGCTGAGATTTGATGTTTGAAGCTGTTAATGCTAAATAATTTTTGTGTTTCAATAGAGCCCTTAAGAGCACTGCATTTGATTAAAGACAATATTTCAACATTAAAGGTTTTTATTTTCAATTATTTTGGAGAAGGTGTTTTAATTCCAAACACAAATCACATTACAGTAATAGTTTTTAAATTAATCAATAGAAATTTAAAGGTTAGGTGTGGCCCTAATCGATATTAATGTGTGAGAGCGCAATGGAAGGTGAATGGGCGGAGCTAAAAGAGTGACACACAGAGGGAAATAAAAGAATTCAAGTTGTGGGTTTGTAAATTTTATTTGGAGGTTTGCGCTTCGCTTTGTCTAAAGTTCATAAAATTGCAAACTGTCGGTGTCCGTTCACCTTGCCCTCTCAGGACCAACCCCGTCGCCGGCTGAGCTCTTTTGAACTAAGGCTCACACGTTCGGCTAAAACCCGTCACTAAACCGCGGTTCTCCAGCACTCTCTGCAGGGAGGCCTTTCTGGGAGCTTAGTGGAAGAGGAGCTTTAAAAAAGTGTCGCCGTCCGGACGCTCCAATAAATTGCAGCAGAAATTGGAAAATAATTGGACAAGTGGAACAAACCTGTTTTATTATTTTTTTTCTATGAAATTGCGGCGGGAATCCAATTAGATCGGAGCGAGGGGAAAGTGCACTGCAGGCTAAACTCGGAAAACAGGAGGAAATTGTGCGGTTGTAAACAGAGAAACGGAGACGCCAGTGACAAAGACCAGATAAAGAGGTGAATGGAAAAGGCAATAAGAGAAGGACTGATAAGGGGATAGAGGTTTCCTCGTATCCTCGGGGATCTGAAAGGAACAGAGACGCCGGTCGGGACCCATACTGCTCCACGGGGATGAAACTACACAACGTTCTGCGGTGGAGAACACACGACTGACGGGAGGAACGTGCAGGAGGTGGCAACGTCAGAGAAGATGAAATCGACCGCGATCAAACGTTAGGAAAGACACAGGGGGGGGGGGGGGTGAGAGAGCATGGATTTGAAATGCATACTGACAAACAAAGAACCACACAAATGGACCAATCAGAAGGTAAGGGGGCGTTTGGGTTTGGGTTCCAAATGCTAGCGTAATGTTCACTCCTGCTGCCATGTCCCTAACGGCAACGAAGAACCTGACTGTGCTGTAAACAGCCCTGAGCTGAGCCCCAAGGTCAACAAACTGACCGGGCGGCTGGTTCTGTGGTTGGAATGAAGCTGGTCTCAGTTCACGGTGGCAAAAAAGAGGACTATGGACAAACGGCTGGACCTTATGGACGATGCCGGTCACCCTCAGCACACTGTCATCAACAACCAGAAAAGCTTGTTTAGTGACAAACTGCTTCTTCCAATATATATATATATATATATATATATATATATAAGTATATATTTATTATTTTCTGTTTTTTTTTTTTATTTTACTGTTAATGATGTTAGGGCACTAGGGATTCCCGGTTCAAATCCCGAACCGGGTAGAGTTTCCATGTTCTCCCCGTGGGTTTCCTCCCACAGTCGAAAAACATGGATCAAGGTCAACTGAATTCTCCAAATTGCCCCATATAGTGTTTGTGTGTGTGTGTGTGTGTGTGTGTGTGTGTGTGTGTGTGTGTGTATGTGTGAGTGAGTGTGTGCCCAGTGATAGATTGGCGGCCTATCCTGGGTGTATCTGCCCAGTCCCCGAAACTTTCTACCTTGGATGGGCATGGGGAACCCCTCTGCGAATCTAGTAGAGGATAAAGCGGAAGATAATGGATGGATGGATGATGTTAGTACTGCAATCTCACACTCTCTAAGGAAACTCTCCCAAAGGGATCAAAAATGTTTTATGTAATCTAACAAACTAAAATGCAATTACAGGACGAGTCCTATCGTCCAGCATCAGTGTCCGACCCCTCGAATGCTTTTCTGGATCAATAGGGAAACATTCCCAGTGATGAGCTGATCGTTCAGCTCGTCACACAACCCTACTCTACACTCATATGTGGCTTTATGCAAAATATCATCACGGAAACCAATTTTGCCTCCGAGATTCTGCCGAACTGAACAGATTCGCTGCAACAAGTTACTTACAGGAATAGAAAATAGAATAGGAATAGAGTATTCCCCCCCCCCTGCCCCGCCACTGCCCCGCCCAACTGCATATACAGGAAACACCAAAACTCAACAACTTGTTCTTAAGGGATGCCCACCGCCGCTACATACGTCGATGCAGAAAAAAAAAAAATCACGAACCGCGCCAGATGGTTTCCTAAAGTCTAGCCGAGGCATGCACGCGTTAATGAGGGATGACAACGGCCTCCGAAATCCAGAGTTGGAAAACAAGAGGCACTTAAAATAGGCGCAGCGCACAGCTGCTGCCAGGCAGTTTTAACTCCCGAGAAGTTTCAGGTTTCCGAGCCGATTTGTGTTTCTGTACGTGAGAAATGTCTGAACGGGGAACATGACAACGCTGAGAGGAGGGGGATCAATCTCGCCCCCACCCAACACTGCTTTCATGATCCGTCTGAACTGACAAAACAGATACGACGGAAGCCGTTTCCCATTTTATCTTAGATTCAAAAGAAAAAAAAAAAAACACACACACCTTTGTTGTTTGTGTCACTTGTTATTTCAATCAAAGGCTTTAGCTGACCTTTTAAAATCTCTATCCGCATTCAGCTACTGTTTGTACATTTATTTATATGCTACATAAAGTAGACTTCGAAAACACGACATAAAACATGACAATAACATGCCTTTCAGCGCTGAAGATTCATTTACATCACATTACATTTGGTCATTTAGCAGATGCTTTTATCCAAAGCGACTTAGAAGGTGGGCACAGGGTTAATCACAGCATCCCTGGAGCAATGAGGGTTAAGGCTCTTGCTCAAGGACCCACACTGGTAACTTCAGTGGACCTGAGATTTGGGACCTTCAGAGTGATAGCCCAACGGCATAACCACTGATCTACCGCGCCCTAGATCCAGGTTCGAATCCCAATCTGGGTGGAGTTTACATGTTCTCCCCATGTCCATCCATGTGGGTTTCCTCCGGGGTCTCCAGTTTCCTCTCACAGTCCAAAAACACAGACTTAAGGTAAATTGAATGCTCTAAATTTCCCCTATATATATATATATATATATATATATATATATATATATATATATATATATATATATACACACACACACACACACGTTATTGGCGCCCGAAATATTCTCCATTGAATGGGCCCCCGCAACCCTAGTACAGGATTAAGCTGAAGATAGTGAATGAATGAATGGCCTTTTTGGCTAATCTTAAAGTCTCTTTTTAACAGTTGTATGTCTGCTTTGTGATGGACTGGAGACTTTTTAAAGAACGTGACCCCTCAGCTTTTACACAGTGAGCACTAGGGACCCATGTAACCCTAATTATAAGACTTATATAAGGATGAATCCATGAGTTTTGTGTATTATCAACATTAGTAATGAGTATTTGGTCTGTTTATTTGCAAATAAATATACATAACTATATAATAACAACTCTTTGCAACAATGCTTTTTTTGGACTACAAACCGGCAGAAATTGAAAGAAGTGCAGCTGCATGTGTGATAAGCAAACGAGAAACGCTTACACAACGGAGTCAAGGTTATGCACTTGTAAAAATAAATGTCGCTGGAGAAAACCAGGCTGCTGTTTTGTATATTTAAAGCGCATTCATACATAAAAATAATAATAAAAAAAAACTTTATCTGTCTTTAGAAGTGAGAGAGCATTCATGGTGCTGCCTTTAAGTGCTGAGCTGCACAACTTTCCTCAATAGATAAACAGTGCGAGGTTGCTTTAAAGCACCATTTCCCCAACGTGCAACATAAACGCAGCCGCTATGAAATATAGACCATTACACAGAGCATAAAAACCGTCTGCGCAGCTCCAGACCTCCCAGAAGCAGAGCAACCTGCACCACACGCTTCCAAAACAAGATGTTCTGCCATGTCATTATAGCACTGCGCATTAGTCCAACTATATTTCGTCCACCAGTGCTGCCCAGCTTATTAATTTCATTCGTTTCGCCGTATATAAAAACGGGAAAGTGCGCAGGTCACATGCGTGCTTTCTAAATGATCTCGAGCTTTAGGAACCTTCCTAACCAAAGCCACTGAAATGCTGCTTGTGCACATGCTCCAGTTCTCATTACTAAGTGTCCTTTCAGACATCGTGGACACTTGTGCTGGAGGTAATCAGTCCCGGCAACCTTGGAATACATTGGTTTAAAAAATAAAAAAAATTAAAATTTACAACAAAAAAAAAGCGTGGGAAAAAAAAAGGGCAGGACTGTGAACCTGCTCAGGTCCTTTAGGCTCACTCAGTAGGAGCCTGTTATGAATGCTGTTACATCTGCAAGCCATGCTGGGTAATGAGCACAGAGAGGCAAGTTTAAAGGGTTTTGATCAGCAGGCAACAAGTGAGCAGGAACAAGAAACAAGAAGAAAAGAGAATGCAGACACAGGGGTGGGAAAAGGAGAGTGGAGCTCTCAATTCAAAATAATTCGCAAAAGTAGACGCTGCCACAAATCACCCTGGGACTCTTGCCGCTACCTCCTGGCCCCGGTCCCGCCAAGTGAACCAAGAGTATCGGGAATGAAAGCAAGGAAGAGACTTAAAAGGGTCTTGCAAAAAAAAGATAAGTTAATATAATGACAGCTTTAAACCCAAGCTGATCTGCCTCTGCAGTTTTACCAGCTTACACGCTTTTTGGAAGGCTTTCCACAAGACTGAAGTGTGTGTGTGTGTGTGTGTGTGTGTGTGTGAGAGAGAGGCCAGACACTGATAAGAGCAGTGGCGGCTGGTGCTATAAAAAAAATTTTTTTTAAATAAAATAAAATCGAGACGCAAACAAATGAAAACATTTAAAATAAGCGATAAAGAAATCTTCAAAAATAGTTTTATTTAATCATGATATATATGATTTATATATCGTTTATATATCTTTTGACTCTGTTTGTCATAAGAGAGACTTGAAAAGAGACTGTAATCGCACGATGCCTAAATAAAATGAACCAATAGTAACACACTACCAATAATGACACACTAGAATGGGTGTGTCCGTGGACAAACCTAAAATGACCAATTAGAAATCAGCCTCAGATCACATGCTTGCCAAAAGTTCGCGTGCCCACATACACACTCATTACCGGCACCCCACACATAGGAAGTGTGCACAATGGCAAGCAATGACAACAATCCATCCATCCATCATCTCCAACTTTAACCTCTATTAGGGTCACGAGGGGGTTCACCATGCCCATCCAGGGGAGAACGTTCCGGGCGCTGGGCAGATACACCCAGGACAGGGGGCAATCTATCACTGGGAATACACTCACTCACACAAACACACTCTACATGGGGCAATTTGGAGAATTCAATTGACTTGATGCATGTTTTTGGACTGTTGGAGGAAACCGAAGAACCCAGAGAAAACCCATGCGCACACGGGGGAGATGGGGATTCGAACCGGGAATCCCTAGTGCTGAGAGCGAAGTGCTAACCACTAAGCCACTGTGCCGCCCAAAAGCAATGACATGTATTTATTTCTTCTTTTAATAAATTCTAACATATCTAATAGACACACAGTACAAATAAAAACATTTCTCATTCACTATTTTGCAGTTCATAATTAACTCAGTTTTATATCTGAACAATGTAAAGGGGGTGGGGGGGCACCCCAGCGCCCCTATGGACCAGCCACCACTGGAACACTAATAAACTGATATTAAACTGAATTGGCTTGTAGATTCGGTCCGAAAAGAGGTCAGAAAAAGGTCCTGAAAGTAGCTGAAGAGACGGTGGGTTATTAAATGTTTTCTTAATTTGCATCACCCCGAGAATATTAAGCAGCTCATATTCAGCCGTCTTCAGTCCCTCTGGTGTGTAATCGCTCATTACAGAGGCATTAAAGCATGCCCAAATATGAGCGGCCGATCTGCAAGGCATCACTCGCCCATTTTCAGGCGATGACACAAAGAGACAAGTGCCGTCGCTGCACGTTACCAAGAGAAGCATGTGAACTCTCGACCCACTCCCACTCCTCCTCCTCTTCCTCCTCCTGCTCCTTGGCGACCGTCTCCCTGCCGATGCCATGATCCACCATGACAACAAAGTCTCTGCTTTAGCAGCGGCCTTCGTTCCACGCACGGGGTCTGCCCCCGTCTCTCTTTTATGGGAAATGGTCGAACCGCATGTTTTCTGTGCAAAATAATTAACAGATCACGTCGTCTCCCGGTAGGATCTTCACACGCTCACCAATGGCCTCACATAGCTGAACAGAACTCCACTTCCCCTCCCGAATCCCTGACGAGAAGCCCAAGTGACAGGTCCAGCAGAGGACAGGGTCCTCCGACACTTACTGAGCCCCAAGGACAGAGATTACAGTGGCGTGCATGAAATCACCTTACATAATGGAGTGCCCTTTGGACACCAGGAACCAAAGGGGGCAACCCCGAGAGCGGCGCCACACAATTATGTAAAATCCACACGCGTGTGGGAGCGAGGCATATCGGTCGGGCGGAATTGAAAAACAAGGGAAAAGTTTAAATAACCTTTAAAAAAGAAGATAACGATAAAATTGTAAGTGGATTATTCAAGCCTTTGGGGGACGCAGCTGTAATTGAATCGGGAAAAATGGCGGCAGGCGGAATGGAATTAGGTGGAGGAAGAATATTTTTTAATAAGTGTCCCGGAGCTATTTTTGAATATAGGTGGCGCGGTGTTCAGAAGCACCTGGATTCAACTTTTAACCAGGCCGGCGAGCTCCGTCTGCTATTCAATTAGCATGTTCTCATGTCCGCATGCCACCCATCTGCCACTTTATTAGATACACCTCCCACCTCCAGGTTTCTACACTTACTGACCATTAAGTCTGTTATTATACGGACGCAAAATAAAGCGCCACAGTTATGAAATATGGTCTATTTATTTCTCTACATACTGGGTAAGTATAATTTAAATAGAACCCTCACGGAACCACCACACTGCAGGTATTATTTGGGTGGTGGATGATTCTCAGCACTGTATTAACACAGGTGTGGTGGCGTTGGTGGTGCTCCCCACAATCTATATGTAAAATCTGCAATAGAAGATAATCAGTGTTTGCAAAGTCTGTTTTTGTATGTATATGGTTGGTTGAGTTTTCTCACCCCTGCAGCACTGCTGAGTCTAACCAACACACCACCAACACCAACAACACATTGGTGCTGAGAACCATCCACCACCCAAATACTACCTACTGTAAAGCCATGACCAGGATATCCTAAGAGAACAGAGTAAAAACAGGAAAACTGATGGACTACAATCTGTAACTGTAAAACTACATTTTTATGGTATATAGAGGCTATAAATGCTTTGAGACCTGTGCAGAAATCCCAGCTATTCTGGGATTTAAATGCTCAACCGGCCCATCATTAGCATCTAATCATTACCATTGTACAGTAGAGATGTTTAAACCAACAGCGGCATTATGCTCTCCAGCAAATCACACAAGTGCGAGGAAATTACATTAAAGCACAATAGCCGGCGCCGTGGTACTTACAGGTCTAATTAAAGAACCTCTCCATGAATTGGGTCAAGTAGCAGTTGTACACACTGCCGTATAAAGTGCTCTCAAAATGCGATATGCATATGACAGGATGAGTTGACATGGTTCTTTCACAGCCAGGAGTTGAACTCCTCAGTGCTGGTAACGCTCGTCTCCCTCGTCTTCATTAGTGCTTAGCAGGACGCTTCTAATGAACCATAATTTATGTCGTTCCGAGCCCCTGCAATAATCCAGTCCTTATTACAATGACAAATTTAGTGAGTAAAGGTTTTAAGCCTTTATTGTTCGGCTTGCAGCTTGACGTGTTGGTTTGTCTGAAGCTAAAGAGGGCACCGGGACTTGTGCCGACGCACAAAAATGTTTGTAAAGATGTGGCGTCATGACACATGGCACTAAAGTGTGTTCTTGTTGTTTGGTGTGATTTTCTTTGATCTTTCCAAAGTTTTATTTTAAATGAAGTCATGACAAAACTAAAATCACCAGAGCAAATGACAAAACTTTTTTAATCAATGAATTCAAATGTGGAGAAAAGCCAACGCCTTCTGAACAACAGTTTGGGGAAGGCCAGTCATACCATGTATATATCATGTTCATATATATATATATATATATATATATATATATATATATATATATATATATATATATATATATATGATAGATAGATAGAATACTTTATTTATCCCAAAGGAAATTTAGAAGCCAGTAGTTGTAACAGTACAATAAAAAAAAATAGACAGTATTTTAATAAAGGGAATGAATTAAAAAATAATAATAATAAATAAATAAATAAATAATTAAAAAAAAAAAAATATATATATATATATATATATATATATATATATATATATATATATATATATATATATATATATAATCATGTTCATATTATGTATCTACATTTAAACACTTCACCTCTCCATGCACCAGTCACTGATATTAATGCACTTTATGTAAATAAAGTATATATTGCCCTTCTGGTTAGATGCTAACTACATTTTTATTGCCCCTGTGCTTGTACTCTGCACTAATCTAATCTAATTTTAAGGTTTCAGCATAACTCTACCCAAATGCCTATTAATCACCAGGGTAAACTAAAATGGTCCACTCAGGCAACATCGGTGTCAAAAGAACATTTCAAATGTTCTTCTCCAAAATCTTGCAAGTATCTCAGAATTTCGAGATTCTGAGATACGTTTGTCTTTTTTTTCTAAGTGGAGGAAATTGTAACAGCTTGCATAGAAAGCAGTTATTTACATAAATAAACCTTAAAACACACATTTAAACATAGCTGCAGAAATTGCTGTACTGCCGTCCAAATACTGTACACTTACATCATACAATGTTCCTAATTATGTAAAAAGGAAATAACCTGCAGTTGAAGTTCAAAGAATAAAGTCTCTTAAAGTTCCTTGAATTATAATCTGGGAGAATGTGGTACTTTTTCCAAGAGTGTCTAAAAGGTTCCTGCTGTGAAGCCCTTATTCACACGTAATGTAAACGCATTGAAAACATGACCCGGGTCAGATTTAACAGCCTGAATGACCGACAGGTGTTTTTTTTACATGCTGAGAAACCTACAAAGGTTGTTCTGAAAGTGCATATGAAAAAAAAAAAATTAAAATTTTATATATATATATATATATATATATATATATATATATATATATATATATATGAATTTTAAATATGATCTGAATTTCACAGAGTGTACACACTCACATTTCTAAAAATATT
Source organism: Corydoras maculifer (assembly GCA_019802435.1). Classification (NCBI taxonomy): domain Eukaryota; kingdom Metazoa; phylum Chordata; class Actinopteri; order Siluriformes; family Callichthyidae; genus Corydoras; species Corydoras maculifer. The sequence goes on from JAFMOD010000205.1 coordinate 1,640,243, forward strand.
CTGTGCAAGGTTGAAATAACACATCTGGTATGAAACCCGGTGCAAAGTTTTACAAGCTGCTTTATTTCCTTCATAACTACATAACATGAATTCATAGCTATGATAAATACAGCTATAATTAGGAAAGAAATAAAACTGTAGTAACATCGGAATCAAACAAATTTGATAAATAAATTTGACCAGTGATTAAAATATCTGTTATACCTTTACCTAGGTATTTATCAATTAAACTTACATTTTATTAGTTAAATTTTCAAGTGTATTTAAAAATGCACTTTGGACAATAACACTGCTCCCTCACTGTGCGCACTGTCTCCCTCTCTCCCTTTATTGTTGTACACACCTACGTCTACAGGACGGTGGTGGAAAGACCTTTTCGGTCGGTTTAGAGGTTGATTAATTGTTGTCTGAGCAGCGATGACATCGGGATGTTGAATAATGTATACATAACACATAATAACGTACCAGCACCACAACAACAACAACGTCACCACACTGCTGAAAATGATCCAACCCTTCCAAACTTTTATATATAAATAAAACTTTCCAAAACTCACCACCTTAATATATTACACAGTTGTAGGTAATAATAATATAATACAAACCCAAGAAATAAAACTGTAATATTCTATAAAACTTTTAATCCACTCAGGGGAACTAAAACTCAAAGCGGAAGCCGCAAAGTCCAACAACGTTCTGAAATGCAGGAAGATTTCTAACCCAATTTTACTGATACAAAAAGTTCAAGTTCATTTATTTATATAGCGCTCTTTACAATGGTACATTTGTGTCGAAGCAGCTTTATAGTATTCTGATCCTGAATCGTCAAGGAGCAAGTTGATGCAACAGTGGCAAGAAAAAAAACTCACTGTTAAGTGTTTTTTTTTGGTCAAGGCTCAGTGGGAGATTTTATTTATTTACATTTTTTTTAATTATTTCAAAATTGTCTCGTTTCCGATTGTCTTTTTTTTTCCGTTTTCCCTTTCTTTTAAGGCGCTTCTGCTACTTGCCAGGCTGTTGAAAACATGTTCTTAATAACTTGCCTGGTTAAATAAAATAAAGAAATAAATACAATTAAATTAATCATAACAGCTGTTTAAGGGGCAGCACAGTGTCTTAGTGGTTTAGCATGTTCTCCTCTCAGCGCTGGGGATTCCCGGTTCGAATCCCAATCTGGGTGGAGTTTGCATGTTCTCCCCATGTCCACGTGGGTTTCCTCCAGGTTCTCCGGTTTCCTCCCACAGTACAAAAACATGGCTCAAGGTCACCTGTGTGTAAGTGTGTCTGTGTAAGCGAGTGTGTGTCCAGCGATAGATTGCCCCCCCTGTCCGGGGTGTATCTGCCCAGCGCCTGAAATGTTCTCCCCTGGATGGGCATGCGGGAACCCCCCACACACACACGCGACCCTAGTAAAGGATAAAGCATAAGATGATGGATGGATGTGCTCTTTGTAAACTTTTGATCTAGATGTCTCCATCACATAGTAATCAATGAGCAACTATAGGTGCCATTCACTTTTCAATTGTTGCTCACCGTCCTCGAGTTTGGTTTGTTCTCGCAGGATTCGGTGTGCCGAATATAGAGTGTGTGTGTGTGTGTGTGTGTGTGTGTGTGTGTGTGTGTGTGTGTGTGCCCAGTGATAGATTGGCATCCTGTCCTGGATGTATCTGCCCAGCGCCCGAAACATTCTCCCCTGGATGGGCATGGTACTTTGCCCCCCCCCCCCCCGCGCGCGCCCCCCACGACCCTAATAGAGGATAAAGTGGAGGATAATGGATGGATAACAGCTGTTTAACCAAATGACAGTGAACGGAGCTGAATTACAAATTTTACACACATTCTACAGTTAAACGATCGAATAGGTTGCATAAATTAAAAGTATAAAGCTGTAATGAACGCTGTGATTATAATATTAATCATCAGGAAATGTAAACAAAGCCTTCAGGGTTTAAACAGCTCGGTGTAAACGCGCCGATGGTCGGAGTCGGTGTTACCTGGACTCTTCAGGTTGTATTTGTTCTCCATGCTGCGGACTATGTGGTGTTTTTTGTTATTAGTTTAAAGTATTTGTTGTTGTTTTTAATCCGTTAGCGGCTCGTTAGCTGTTAGCCGTTAGCCTCGCAGCTAATCTCTCTGTAATCTCTTTAGATGTTGATGTTAATCTGTAATGTTAATCTGACGTGGCCGCAGGCGCCGAAGTCGACACTCCACCCCGAGAACCAACGAACGAGAACCGAGAACCGAGAACCAACTTCACGCTTTCGGGACGTTCCAAAAAGCGGCTTCCTATTTCCTCAATACGGAAGCCGCAAAGTTCAAAAACGCTCTGGAACGAAGGAAGGTTTCTAACCCAGTTTGCACTGAACCATCCATCCATTATCTTCCGCTTTGTCCTCCACTGGGGTCGCGGGGGGGGGACAGATACACCCAGGAGAGGGGGGCAATCCATCGCTGGGCACACACTCACACACACACACACACACACTCTATATGGGGCAATTTTGAGAATTCAATTGACCTTGATCCATGTTTTTGGGCTGTGGGTGGCAACTGGAGAACATGGAGCAAACCCACACAGACACGGGGAGAACATGCAAACTCCACCCAGACTGGGATTCGAACCGGGACTGCACCAGCACTGAGGAGAACATGCTTAACCACTAAGCCACTGTGCCACCCCATATATATATATATATATATATATATATATATATATATATATATATATATATATATATATATATATATATATATATATATATATTCATTCATTCATTATCTCCCGCTTATCCTCTATTAGGGTCGCAGTGGGGTTCCCCATGCCCATCCAGGGGAGAACGTTTCGGGCGCTGGGCAGATAGACCCAGGACAGGGCGACAGGGGTTCTCCGGTTTCCTTCCACAGTCCAAAAACATGTTTGTGTGAGTGAGTGTATTCCCAGCGATAGATTGCCCCCTGTCCTGGGTCAATCTGCCCAGCGCCCGAGACGTTCTCCCCTGGATGGGCATGTGGAACCCCACCGCGACCCTAATAGAGGATAAGCGGGAGATAATGAATGAATGATATATATATATATATATATATATATATATATATATATATATATATATATCACTATAAATACTAATCTCTTTCAAAAAGTTTCAAAGCAAATCAGTTGGTTTACAGAGAATCATATAATTAAAAAAAAAATACAAAAAGTGAGAAAAAAAACCCACAAAAATTTCTTTTCAGCTGCCTGAAAACCCCTAGTAACTCAATTGTGGGATCAAAAAAGCATCTTAAAATACATTTCTGCTTTGAGAATTGAAAAAACTAAATCTACCCAAAACTGATGTAGTGCTCCCAATAAATAGTCTTGTAAATGCAGGGTTTAGATAGATAAGTTACATAATTATTTTTGTTTAGCCAAATCTCTGCAACTCTCTGTTCCTTCTCATTACCATAAAGCTGTAATAGAGGTGAATGCATGTCATTATTACAGTTGCAACACTATAACAACTAATTCAACTCCAAACTGATTTAACAACAAAACTGTGCAGGAAATCTATGAGAAACACAAAAACAATCAAAAGTCGAAATGCCACTTTTATTACCCTCGAAATAAAGCACCTCGTTGTACTTTTTAGGAGAACATATCGTGCCACCGAGGCAGTATCCTCTAAGGTACTTTAATATACCGCTTCGGAACATATCTACATTTTCTTGGCCCTCAAAAAGGAACACATAGTTGCTGTGAGGTCCGATAAGTAGGCATAGGAGATACATTAATGGACTCCTATTGTACCCCTATTTCTAATAGGTTTTTTTCGGTGCTCGTTCTCATAATGGATGAAATATATCACGCTGAGATTTCAGGAGTTTATTTTCACCTTAATATATGTTCATACTAAGAGCAAATGCTCTTTGATAACAAAAGATCCAGGCACTGGTGCACCGTGAGATCTATCAATCCTCCTTAAGCTATATATTACAATGAAAAGAAATGAAGGATTAATGTAGATGTACTCGGAAGGTTCGAGGAAATGGGCCTTTGAATTTATCATTTGCGTTTGCCTGGAGAGCGGGAGAGGAAAAGTGCGGGAAAAACGAGACAGCAAGTTTGATCAAAGCACTGTAGTTCCAACAGTGAAATGAAAAGAATGACAGAGGTTTGACAAAGCTGCTGGAGAAATACATTCATGAAAGTAGCATGGGATGCCAAGATGAACATAAGTCTCATTTGCATATTTTACATAGTGCTTTGAATTAACGGCTAAAACTTTCAAGATACATGAAACATGAATATAAAGCAGAATACAGAATGTCAAGACATCAGCATCGCCCCGTGTAATGTTAAGCTTTCTGGAATGCTTCTGGTCGTACAAAGGTTTCCTTCAGAAAGCCACATCAGCGATTCGATGTAAAGCTCCATCACAGCAAAACAGATTGGACTCCAGAAAACTGTTTCCTCATGTGTTTCTTTTTTATGTTTTATGTAAAAGACTGAACTTCCTTTAAACCCTGAAAAAATATATACAATGATGAATCATTTAAATCCACTGTTTGTATTAAAGTATTAGTTTAAATTCGGGTGTTCCATATGGTTCCATTGCAACAGGTGTATGAAACCAATCACATACCCATGCATGTCATTTAAAACAACTCTCTGCATCCTGTTTGAGAACAGTTTCGGAAAGCCCCATTTGAGTTCTAGCAGGGGCATAACAGCAGAAGTATCACTGATATGGTCACTTGCAAACATTCATGCATACATTAATTATCTTCCGCTCAATCCTCTACTAAAAGGCAGAGGGTTCCCATGATCATGCAGGGAGGAATGTTTCGTGCACTGGGCAGATAAACCCAGGGCAGGGTGCCAATCTATCTCTGGGCACACAAACACACTCTATATGGGGCAATTTAGAGCACTCAATTTACATTAAATCCATGTTTTTGGACTGTGGGAGGAAACCAGAGAGCCAGGAGGAATCCCACATGGACACGGGGAGAACACCCCAGGAAAACGTGCTAACCACTAAGCCGCTGTGCTGCCCCATTTGCAAACATCTACCGTATAAATGTTAATTGAGAGACAGTGCAGTTTGTGTAAGTCATCCTCTCAGCTTTCCCTCATCAGGACAGCTGCTGGTGCTGTGGGGCTTCTGATCATAAAGGAATAGAGTGAAGGGGGCAAACTAATTATACAGTAAATCAGATTAACCACATTGTGTGAGTGGAGAACTACAAAGTGCATCTATATGGTAAGTGGAGGATGAAAACAATGAAGTGTATAAATAAAAGTTATAAGTTTAATAAAGTTGTCAGTGAGTTTATACAGAGCCATTAACAAGAACAGCCGCAATTCAAATAATGTGCAAGAAATGTGAAGCTGTAATATCAACTCTGGTGTTAAAGAAACGGCGAATGTAAGAAAATAATGCTGGTTTCTTGAGCTAGATCGCCACCAACAGGACAAGTCTAACCTCTACACCTTTTAAAGAACTAAACAATCTATAACCTTTTTAGTGTTTTACTTGATGTATTGTTTTTATTGCTTATATTGTATTCTTGTTTTTATATATATATATATATATATATATATATATATATATATATATATATATATATATATATATATATATATATATATATATGATTTAAGGTTTCAACACTGTACAGCACTTTGTTGCTGCCGCTGTTGTTTTTAAAATGCTTTATAAATAAAATTGATTTGAGTATATCCCGTACTAGTACTAGTACAATTTTTAGATAATAAGTAAACAAATATTGTCTGTTAGATTGTCGATTTCACTGTTTTTTATTTGTTTTCCTGCAAAAAAAGCAAGAGACGGCCATTTTGCTTACAAATAAATAATAATCTCTATCACGTTGGTCGTAATCTTTACTGTATTTGCATTGGCTGCTGCGATACGCAAATTTCCATCTGGAAAGAATAAATGTGATTGCCATATTAATTTATTATCTAATTAACCACCTATATAACTTAACATTAATTGTGTGCTTAAACGTGTTTTCTTTTTTGTACATATACACACTCGCACACTGATGTATGACGCTCACTCTGCTAGAATATCGTGTAAGTACAGAGGTGCAACTACACCAGCGGCCACCGGGTGGCGCACACGCGCGCGTGCTCGCGTTCCCGCTCGGAAGCGCACTTTGGAAGTTCGGTAAACAGTCAGCGCGGACTGCGCAACCTGAACGCCGGGATAAATGCATCGTGCTTCGGCTTGTTACCCGCTTTGATCGCGACGGTGAGTTTATTTCGATCTTTATTCTTTATTCAGGAGTTCGGTCACAAAAGATCAAAAGATTCCCAAACGGCGCAAAGTCCCGGCTGCGTGTTGCGCATTTGATTCTTCATGCTTCATCAGCGGCGAGGCTACCTGGTTTTATCCAGATTTGGACCTGGTTCTAACTAAACTGCAGTTTAACTGCTGTGTAACTTATTATTACACCAAATCCAGTCTGCAGAAATAGGTGCAATTTATTATTAACAGATATATTTGTCTAAAGGAAAATAATTCCACTGGAAAAAGAGGACAAGATGTGCAGCAGGCACAGGGGATTACGAGGTTGTAATCAATAATACATATAATAATAATACAATAATACAATAATGTATTATTGTATTATTGTTATTATTGCAGTAATATATTACTTTAGAAAGCTTGAGCAAAAACATATAAAGGCAAACAGAAGGATCTAAACAGGCTCATAAAGTTTTTCAAATATAAATTAACAATAAAATGCTGCAGTTTGGAAGTTTCTATGGAAGATAATTTATTTTAATTATATTTGTATTATTTATTTTTTATTAGAGGGCGACACTGTGGCTTAGTGGTTAGCATGTTCATGTTCTCCCCGTGTCCGCGTGGGTTTCCTCCGGGTTCTCTGGTTTCCTCCCACAGTCCAAAAACAAGGATCAAGTCAATTGAGTTCAACAAATTTCTCCATATAGAGTGTGTCTGTGTGAGTGAATGTGTGCCCAGCGATGGATTGGTGCCCTGTCCTGGGTGTATCTGCCCAGCGCCCGAAACGTTCTCCTCTGGATGGGCATGGGGACCCCCCCCCCAGCAACCCTAATATAGGATAAAGCGGAAGATAATGAATGGATGGATTTCTTTTTTAATGTTTAATGTAGAAATGTAATAATACAGATCTAATACTCCATGCACATGCCATCCTGTATGATTGATTGTCTGATTCATGAATATTAATATATTTCTCAGTTGAGTCCCTGTGTGATGATCGGATGACAAAGTGTCTCTGACAGACTTTACTTCACTGATTTTGAAGATGTTTTTGATGTCATCACACAAGTGCTAGATCCTCCTATAGAACAGATAGGGATGGGTGTGTTTTACAGCAGCTACTTCGCTTTATCTCCAATCTGTGTTTTTGTTGGTACATGTTCCCAGATGTTGCCCAGATCCCAGAATGCACTTCTGCACTGTTTGGGTTGCATTTCGCAGCCCCCTCATCGCACCCAGTCATTCATCACACCCACACAGAGATGATTAGGAATTAATATACAGGTTCCACGTTCCGCACAGACATCCAAGCCAAATCCAACCTGCATTAAAAATGATGAATAAAATTTGTAGAACAGATTTTTACTGCGACGGAAGTCTGTTCGCAATGCAAGCAGCCATGCTCATCTTCACCAAACACTCTCTGAGGCCTTTCATGTTCCACTGCAGAGAGGTGCCAACAGTTTAGGAATCATACAGATATTTTACAGTAAAATAAATGCACATTTGCGTGTAGATGTTTTGTGTTTAACGTAATAAGAACATATCTCAGTAAACGGCCGTTTAACTGACATTAAAGTTAAATGAGTTTAGTCAGTGGAATTCAGAAGCTAGGCTTATGGAGCTTAGAGGAGTATTAAGGCACTTGAGGCGATCATCGTGGTGTAATCGCACTGTTTTGTGGTTGAGGGCTTTCATGTGGGAGATGGTTGAGGTTTTCCTGTTGAAGGAGGATCTTGGTCTCAGTCAAAACAATGCAAATGACACCAGGTGTGTGTGCGTCGGTGTAAATGTGTGTCCGTCTACATTTGTGTATGTGTGTTTTGGGTATAGGGCAGCTCAGGTTTTGGTTAAATAACATACCAGGAGCCGTGCCCGGCTCAGGTTACTGATTTCGGCGAGGCAGAAAGGACAGCACACAGAGCTGCAGTACACAATCCAATATATAAACATTACAAAAATAACTAAATGTTAATGATGCACACGTTCGGCGGTTATGCAGCATCTCCAACCAGTGCTTTTATTATTTAATGATTTGCACAATATTTTATGCTTAGCATGCATTATAAAAACATCCTGACTATAAGGTCTTGTTTTGTGGTTTATTAGTGCTTTATTAGTTTCTTTATTAATTCTCTATATTGTAAATGCTGGTGGTAAGAGCAGCATGTGTTGTAAGAAGGAATCGATTCACTAAAATGAATCAGACTTTCCTGTATGACATCACACCAAGTCCCTAAACTTGAAACCATGAATAAGAACGTGAGAAGTTCAGCGGTGTTTGTATATCAGAAGTGTAATGAGCATTCAGAAGGAGGTCCACTCAGGTTTCAGGACCTGAACGACCAGTTTCATAAATGTATTAAAATCAGCATCTGAGAGATTTTATTGCTTAAAACGTCCCCGCTACAAACTGGAAGGATAAACACCTGCTTCGCTGCATCACGATGCACGTTTTCCTTTTTTGGTTGAAGTGTGAACAGAAGTGGCAGTGTGTTCTGTCCATGATTTTATAAATCTCATTTTCAATCCTCTACTGTGGTCGCAGGGTGGGTTCCCCTTGCCTATGCAGGGGTGCTGCTTACTTACACAGACACACACATTATATAGGGGCAATATAGAGCTGCCAATTCATCTTGAATCCACGTTTTTAGACTGGATTTAGACTTAAAAAAACACACAGACAAGGGGAAAACATGCAAACTCCACCCAGATCGGGATTGGAACCTTGATTCCCAGGGCTGAAAGGCTGACGTGTTAGCCAGCATGCCACCCATGTGTTCTATGTGTGGAGCTGTGCTGCTTTACACAATAAAAGCACATAAAGGGCCAACCAGGTCCACGACTCGTATATAAATACATAAGTTCTCCATTACAGCAAAATGCTTTTTATTTTCACATCCCAGTTGCAGCCCTTGTGTTCACGGATCTTGTTTTGTTGCTTATTATATTTGATTTTTGATGGCGGTCCAGCACAGAGCAGGTGCAGTGAGTGAAGCAGATGTATTTACCTTTATTCAAAATACAGGCAAATGCTGATAAATGATGGACAGATTGTTAAATCAACGTTTAGGATTCAAACTGAAATCAGAAGCTGTTGGTCATCTCTCCATCTCTCTTAATAATTCTAACATTCGATGGTAAATCAATTTAGTAATATCTGGCCTACAATGATTTAAAACTATATATATAAAGTTAGGACATGCCTCCTCTACTTGCCATATAGATGGACTTTGTAGTTCTATAATTACAGACTGTAGTCCATCTGTGCTCTTTGTTGTTGTTAGTCCTCTGTTGGTTCTCAGGACCCTCACAGAACAGGTATCATTTGGGTGGTGTATTGTTTATTGTCGGTTCTGCAGTGACACTGATGTGGTGAGGAGGGGTTTTAGTGCTGCAGTGCTGCTGTAGTTTCATTTCTCCACCTCAGTGACACTCTTTTTATGCACAAAATTTTAACTCGAATTGTAAAATTGTTAAATAAAAGACATCTTTGCGTCTTTAAGCGGACTAAGGCCAAATGTGTTGAGTTTGTTCTTTTGGATGAAGACCAGAACCCAGTTAATGTGATTTGCTTAATGCATTTAAGTTTGAAAGGTTTACAGACCCTTCATTCATTGTATGTTCACTGTGTCACTGCAGACTCCAGATTTAGGTCTAGTATGGAATGCAGTTTCGCCATCATGCCTTGTGTGTGTGTGTGTGTCTCCATGTCACCGGTGCTGCCAACTCTACAGAATAGGCAAACTGTACAGGTAACTCCAGCCTGTAATGTGAGAGCAGATGACACTTCCCGGCAGGATGGTATGTGGATTACTGTGTGCAGTTTGTGTGGTTATGAATGTAGGGGAAGGTGTGTGTCTTTGGGAGTGTCTGGGCCGGAAAGGATTATCCTTAAAGAGAATACAGATGAACAAAGACTTAAATACTAGCTGAAAAGTTTACAACCAATGTTGCTGATACAGTGACAGGTCTGCTGTAAAAGCAGCAGCTGAACTAAAGGCTTAAAGCGAAAGATTTACAAATAATATAATGTGATATAATAAATAACATTTACACCCAGACGGGTTTAATCCCAAGCTTAAGCCTACTACTGCCAAACACTGTAGGTGGCATGAGAACATATAATGCCGTGTAATTAAACGTAATTATGTGAAACCTAATGTTTTGCCTGTTTGATTATTTGTTGTTTTGTATTGTATCTCAGCGCTGTGCTGCTAAATTTGTTCCCTGCTTGGTGTTGCTGCAACTTTAAATCTGTCAGATAAAAATATTTAACAATATAATGCAGACACCCATCCATTATCTTCTGCTCCTCTGCTGGGGTCATTGTGGGGAGGGGGGGTTCCCTATTCCTATTCAGATGGACCATTTGGGGCGCTGGGCAGATGCTGGACACACATAGCAGCTGTTGTATAAAAACATGACATCACTCGAGTTTCTTATTTCTTAAGAGACACACGTTTTTAACGATCACACCGTTATATCACAAACTATATCACAGACCTAATGACTCATAATGAGATGTAATTTAAGCCCCTTAGTCACACTATTTGGTAAAAGTCCGCCGCCCGGAGCAAGAAGGCCAATCACAAAATCACACAAAGGCAACTATGAAGATGGAACGTCGTTTAGGTGAACACAGCCGTCAGGTGAAACTCGATTCCCCCGGCTGGATGACAGACTTTCAGAACGTTCCAGCAAAAAGCCGCAGCTACATTTTTCTCCCTCTTCCGTTTATATACCGCCTGGTCCATCGTGTCCCTTAGTATTATTTATTTAGGTTTTTTTAGGGTCTCTGTTATATAACAGCTTTATTGCTGATGTATTTATGTCATTTCCAGTTTGCAAATCTTCCTGCGGTTACCTTTCAGGTGTTTTTTTCTGTTGTCATGTTTGGAAAACTGTAGAATTAAGAATAGAATAAAGAAATATGTGTTACAGTTCTAACTCCAGTCCCTTTCGTTGAGGTTTCTTTGAGGGCATCGTGGATTTGTGTATGTTGTGTATAAAAGCAGTCGACTGAATTATTTAGTGTTATTCAGACTATCCTTTTTATTCCGTCTTTTCTTTTTACACGCAGCTAACTGAACTGGGTGTAAAGCCAGGTTTGATTATCTGTTTAGACTAATAATTTAGTGCTGAATATTCCACCTGTGCTCAAGGCCAGAGGGTCATATGTGTGTGTGCTGCCCATTCATTACATATATAGATTTACTTTTGGTTATTTAGCAGAAACTTTAATACATATTGACTTACAGGTATTATAAATTGATGGCTGAGGTCAGAGCACAAGGTTGGCCACAACATCCCTGGAACAATGAGGGTTAAGGGCCTTGCTCAAGGGCTGAAACTGGTAAAAATCAGTGTACCTGGGATCATTCAGTGTCTGACTGAATGGACTATATAGTTTTGTTTACACTGATTCTGAGTCTGAGTCTAGGTTTTGATGAAGTAGATCACCAAGGCTTTCTTCAACCATAGTTTACAATCAGGGGGGAAATTAGTATTCCCAGTGTACCTCTCAGCATGTCTTTGGAATGTGGGGGGAAACCAGAGTACCTGGAGTGAATGCACTCAGAATAGCAGCGTTGGAGCGTACAATGACCTGGCATGTTGTTACTCCTGTTTACACAATCAATCCTGATCTGTTACATGGACACTGGCTTAAGGGTGGAATGACAATAAGACCCACCCCACAACCACAACACCCATCCACCTCCACTCAGATTCTGACACCTTTTAAGGATATTCTGGGTTTGAGACATACAACCAACCAACAAATAGTAAACCCATTCATGGCCAAGACAACATTAAGAAAAAGATGTAACAATCCTTTAAAATGAATTAGTTGTCGCTTAAATGTCACTCATATCAATCTAAGCCTAACGGTTATGTGAGTGCTGCAGCTTCCGTGGTGTTGGGGTGGGACCTAGCTGTAACTCTGAGTTGTTTAAACCGTTTTCAGATGTTTAAAATAGCATTTTCAAGAGCTTAAACTCTGCATGACCTCTATTAATGACGGTCCAGTGGCTTTTTCACACCCAGCCCCCAGGCTTCAACACTCCAACAGGCTGATGGGAAGAATGTCAGTGAGGTTTATGTATATGTGAACATAGCTGAAGTCCATTCATGGTTTTATGTGTTGTGAATGCTCAGTATAAATGCTCAGAATTGTTATTCTTTTCATTGTGTGATTTCTTTTCTGTGATCTGTAGTAGTATTATTAAGGTCTATGTGTCCAGTTCAAATCAGTTATTTATAACTTGAAATCATGCCATTGCGGCACGGTGGCTTAGTGGTTAGCACGTTGGCCTCTCAGCACTAGGGATTCCCAGTTCGAATCCCAATCTGGGTGGAGTTTCCATGTTCTCCCCGTGTCCCTGTGGGTTTCCTCCGGGATCTCCGGTTTCCTCCTACAGTCCAAAAACATGGATCAAGTCAATTGAGTTCTCCAAAATTGCCCCATATAGAGTGTGTCTGTGTGAGTGAGTGTGGGTGCCCAGTGATAGATTGGAGTCCTGTCCTGGGTGTATCTGCCAGCGCCCGAAACATTCTTCCCTGGATGGGCAACCCCCCCCCCCCCTTGACCCTAGTAGAGGATAAAGCAGAAGATAATGGATGGATGGATGGATCATTATAGTACATTGAAATGTTAATTAGCATGATTACCGTTTTTTTCTTTATACACACTATTAAAGTTTACGTTGTGAGATAATGCAGACACTCAGGCATGCTGCTACTTGTGCACGGGAGTGTGTTTGTGTGTTTGTTTGGCAGTGCTGTTTGTCTCCGACCCCCGAGTGATAGTTTGAGCTAAAAGAGGCTAAAACAGACGGCTCATTAATTCGGCGGCGCTGTGTGGAGTTGCCCGTCAGCCTGCAGACATGCTAATGGAGCGTGACTGAGAATGGCAGAGAAGACTTGGCTAACACACACTCGCACCTTCCTCATTACCAGACCATGAGAACACACACTCCGCTGCTCCATGGGCCGGAATCGGGTAGAAAGCTGCAGAGGCTGCACCTGTGAGGACTTTGAAGTCGTGATGATTGATCACAGATCAGATGTTTCTGCGGGTAGGATGGTATCATTTAATATGCACCGTGTTCTCTGTGATAATGTATGTAGCTGTGAGATGAAGGAGTTCAGTGGAAAGTTGTTGTTCTGTAGAGGGTGTTATTTAATGTGAGACATTTTTCAGACAGATTGAATGGATCTGAAAATTTCCCCCAAACTACACCACTTTCAAAACTTTTTAATTTTCACGTATACACTTTTCGGGTGGCATGGGGGCTCTCAATGGGGATTCCAGGTTCGAATCTCGATATGGGTGGAGTTTCCATGTTCTCCCATGTGGGTTTCCTCTGGGTTCTCCGGTTTCCTCCCAAAACCAGTAAAAAAAAAAAATTCAAGATGAATTGAATGCTCTAAATTGCCCCAAATAGAGTCTGTGCATGTATCTGTGTGAGTGAGTGTGTGCCCAGTGATAGATCGGCGCTGTCCTGGGTGTATCTGCCTGAACGTTCTCCACTGGATGAGCATGGGGAGTTCTAATGCTACAGGTGTATAAAAAATAATTGCACTCAGCAATGCATTTTAATGAACTGTATGCTGAAAACGGGCGGCACGGTGGCTTAGTGGTTAGCACGTTCGCCTCTCAGCGCTAGGGATTCCCGGTTCGAATCCCCATCTGGGTGGAGTTTGCATGTTCTCCCCGTGTCTGCGTGGGTTTCCTCCGGGTTCTCCGGTTTCCTCCCACAGTCCAAAAACATGGATCGAGTCAATTGAGTTCTCAAAATTGCCCCATATAGAGTGTGTCTGTGTGAGTGAGTGTGTGCCCAGCGATTGACCCTGTCCTGGGTGTGTCTGCCCGGTGCCCGGGACGTTCTTCCTTGGATGGGCATAGGAAACCCTACCGCGACCCTAATAGAGGATAAAGCGGGAGATAATGAATGAATGAATGTATGCTGAAAACATTTTGGGGAAGGTCATAATGTGTCCATAAAGGCACGGCTGATCAAGTAAACAAACTCGAGATTCGGAACTCAAGCGTAGTCAAACCCATGAAGCACATACCAAACGATTAAAACTTATTTATCAAAGTGCTTACAGTAATAAAAGTCATTTCACTGTAACCCTAACTCTGCTTTTAACTCCACGCTGCTGGTTAACCAGCTAAACCGGTCATCCTGCGTTACATTACTGTCTGTGTAGAGTTTGGCATGTTCCTGGTATTTAAATTTTTTTTTAATATTCTGGTTTCCTCCCAGCTTCCAGGTGCATGCATGTACATGGATTACTGCAAACTGCCCCCAGGTAAGAATGAGTGAGGTGTGTCGTGCCCACTGTTGCGAAAAGCTGGTGTTAGTGAAGCTCTAAAGCACTAACTAAAAACAAATAACGCAATAAATACGGTTATTACAACCAAGTTTAGCATTACAGTGTTTCATTAGCAATTACAGGACTGTCAATGTAAATAAATAAAAATTAAAATAAATAAATAAATAAAATAAAATAAAATAAAATAAAATAAAAATAAATAAAAGTAAATAAAAATAAATAAATAAAATGAAATAAAACAAGGCGGCACGGTGGCTTAGTGGTTAGCACGTTCGCCTCTCAGCGCTAGGGATTCCCGGTTCGAATCCCCATCTGGGTGGAGTTTCCATGTTCTCCCCGTGTCTGCATGGGTTTCCTCCGGGTTCTCCGGTTTCCTCCCACAGTCCAAAAACATGGATCAAGTTAATTGAATTCTCAAAATTGCCCCCTATAGAGTGTGTCTGTGTGAGTGAGTGTGTGCCCAGCGATGGATTGGCGCCCTGTCCTGGGTGTATCTGCCCAGCGCCCGAAATGTTCTCCCCTGGATGGGCATGGGGAACCCCACCGCGACCCTAATAGAGGATAAAGCGGGAGATAATGAATGAATGAAAATAAAACAATAAAATAAATAAATAAACAAACAAAGCATTACATGATGGAGTGTGGTTGTGATTCTGGTGGTGCATTAAAGGCAGCAATGGCCCCAATATTTAATATTTAACAATAGTTTGACCTTCTCTTCGGGATAAAAAAGTATATCTTTCACACTACCATTGATTTAAATACATTTGTCCTCATTATTTTCTGCCAATCAGCTCTCAGACAGTTGCTGGATACAATAAAACTAGACATCTCGGCATTGTTCCGAGCCCAGATCAATGTGAATTTGTGTAATTTCTGATTTCCGTTGAGCTCAGGTTTCCATAATGGAGTATAAGTGACTCTGTAAATGACTCTAATGCTGCCTCGCTCATGTAATTCATGTTTTTTTTTGCGTGTGAGAGGGCTGAGCCATATGTTCTGAGCTGTTCTAGCTGTGTGGAGATGTACAGTGTAACCCCGTCTGTACTCCCTCGAGGACTGATTAGGAGGGTGGGGCTTATGGAGGTGGAGGTTTGTAATGGGGAGGTAACAGCTTCATCACAAATGGCGCTGCATTTCATACGTGATTACAGCACTGAGTGTGTCGATCAATGTTGCTGACTCTGCTGCAGATGCTTAACAGATGGAGGAGGGATGAAATTTAGCTGGTCATGATTTATCAGAAATAAAAAGATTATACTTGAAAATGCACCATTAGTGTCATTATTAATAAATAATAATAAATGACTTTGTAATGAAGAGAGGACGGCACGGTGGCTTAGTGGTTGGCATGTTCTCCTCTCAGCGCTAGGGATTCCCGGTTGGAATCCCAATCTGGGTGGAGTTTGCATGTTCTCCCTGTGTCCGCATGGGTTTCCTCCGGGTTCTCCGGTTTCCTCCCACAGTCCAAAACATGGATCAAAGTCAATTGAATTCTAAAAATTGCCCCATATAGAGTGTGTCTGTGTGAGTAAGTGTGTGCCCAGCGATAGATTGGCACATATTTGTCTCCTGTGCTCCTGCATGGATTTTAATGAATATTTTAATGAAAGATGTTGTAATTGGGTATCAGATGGGAAGTTTAAACTTCTGTCTTACCAGCAGCCTTACAGATGCAGTTAAAAGTCCATCTGTTTCTTTACATACCTTGATTTTCAGATTTTTGATGTTCAGGACCATGACACAGCAGCGGGAGAGCAGAGGATGGAAGTTCCAGTCCATAACATTAATTCTAAAGTAATTGTAGCACAGTACTATGCTCTCAGTACTTAAAACATGAATTCACATACTAAAGCATCATTAGAGAAGGAGGTCAAATCACATCGATGAAAAGCTACATAACATGATCCTCTGTCTGAATTTGGCCTCTATCTCAGAAGAAAATTCATATTTAAAGCACAGAGAGAAAATTGAAAACTAGGGTAGACCTGATGGGAGCGACCCATGAGGGATGCCGAAATTCCACCTGACACACTTACACAGTACCGGCTTTATTTATCACCACACATAAAGAATAAATTTCACTTTTGTCAAAAGCTGAGCCGACCATCTCAGCCTTCTTTAGGATGCCTGAGGTTTTTAACAAAAGCTCGGTTGCCCAGCTACCAGCTCGTTTGGCGGTGTATGAGGCTGTGTTCCAAACGAACGGGCCTCTTACAGAGAGTTTCTAAAGTTGTGGAGGGATAAGCAGAAAGAACAGCCCCTCCCACTTCTATTCCTTTTTCTTCGAGTCATGAGGGGGTCCTCTTAGAGAGGTGCCACAGCTCATTTTAGCCCCTTTGGCTGGAAGTAAAGGTTTGTGGGATATAGAGAGGCATCTGTTATTCACTCCGTTCGGCTGTAGGGTGGTCCAGATGAAGAAGCGTACGTTTGGGACTCCATCTTGTAAGATTAAAGGCTTGCTTTAATACTAATGATACCAGCTTTGCTATGAGCCAAAACACAGCCCACCATGGGATTTGACTCAAAGCCATCAACCACAGACTCTGTGAAGCAGGCGTATGAAAGGTTTGGGAAATAATGTAGTATTGTGTGTCAAAAACGAGTCACAGTACAGATATTTGGGGCAAAATAATCCTGTATTTTGGCCCCTGCATTCTAAGTTCATCTCCTCTTTACATCTCTACAACTCAAAGACTACCTTCAAGCTTTTTAAGTTTGTATGGGGTAATTCCATCCATCCATTATCTTCCGCTTTATCCTATATTAGGGCCGCCGGGGGGGTTCCCCATGCCTATCCTGGGGAGAAAGTCTCGGGTGCTGGGCAGATACACCCAGGACAGGGGGGCAATCTATCGCTGGGCACGCACTCACTCACACAGACACACTCTATATGGGGCAATTTGGAGAATTCAATTGACTTGATCCATGTTTTTGGACTCTGGGAGGAAACCGGAGAACCTGGAGGAAACCCACGCGGACACGGGGAGAACATGGAAACTCCACCCATATATATATGTATATATATATAGGGGATTCGATTGAATCCCTAGTGCTGAGAGGAGAACATGCCAACCACTAAGCCACCATGCCGCCCTGTATGGGGTAATTGTTGTCCGCATATCTATTAGAAGATTTGTGATGTCAGGCACAAGTTTGAGGTCAGTGGTCTGTGCAGATCAGGCAAGATCTTTCACACTGGACCTTGCTTTGTGCCCTGGTCATGTCTTCCCCAAATGGTTTCCACAAAATTGTAAACATGTGGGTACGTCATGCATGAAAGATGTGACCCCTTCTTTGGTTTATTCTTTCATTCATTAGGGTTGTAGGGGGGTTCCCCATGCTCATACAGGCAAGAATTTTTTGGCCGCTGGGCAGATACACCCAAGACAGGGCACACACACTCACACAGACACACACTATATGGGGCAATTTGGAGCATTCAGTTGACCTTGAATCCATGTTTTTGTAGTGTGGGAGGAAACCGGAGAACCCGGAGAAACCTCACACCGAACACAGAAAGAAGATGGAAACTCAACCCAAATTCGGATTCAAACCGGGAATCCCCAGCTCTGAGAGAACATGCTGACCAATAGGCTACCACCTTGTTTGGTTTAGTAGCAAAGCTACACAGAATCCATGTTTTTCCCCCCCCCATATAAACCACATGGACGCAAGGTCTGGTGCATGAGTTTCATCTCAGAGAACGCTACTGCCCGACTTGCACTTGGAAGTTCTATTTTTGTTTCGTTTAACCGTGCCATTAATTACGGAGAAGACATTAAAGCTTTATGATCACAGACGTGATTTACAGCCTTTTTTTATTGGGGTCAGAACAAGAAATGACGAAGAGTCTCTGAACCAACATGCAGAACCATTTATCTATTTTGTTGTAAGGTTTATGTTAGAAGGTTAAACGTTTGATGCAATATTTAATTGATTAAGACATTTGCATTTGAACATATCGCTCCACCATGCCATTTCAGAACTGCCTAAAGGGACCTAAGCCCAACCCTCCTGCATTTGTCCATTTATCACCACTATATATCACTATATCACCCCCCCCCCAACATGGGCGTGACCGTGTTGTTGGAGGAATGTAGGTGAAAGCTCTGCAGAAGCGCAGTCTCGCCACCAAAATGGTGGTACTGTGAATGAGAATGTAATTTATAAGTTCCTATAAGGTTCTGTTGCTGCGGGCTGTGATGAGGCGGCTCGGGAATGATGTTATGGCATGTTGAAATTAAGTCACTGTGTTATTTTGCACTTTCCACCCTCTGGAGTCTGTCATTTTATTACGTTCCGAATTGTAAATGTACCTCGTTTAATGTTGTTTGACAAAATCCCAGCTTGAGTATCATTACGATTCAGATGTTGCCATAATGACTCACTGATATGACAGTAAGCTGTTCTAAAGCACTTCCTGTTATTCCACCTCCCCTTACGCACTCTCTCTCGTTTTGTTCCATGTGCTTCCTGTCCATTCAGAGGCCCGAGTGAGGACATGGTGGCTCGGACGTATGTAGTGCCCCTTCCTATGCCCCTTCATCCTCTCTCCATTTTGGTTGTTTGAAGATGAGTTAAGGGGGTCCTGTCCCCCTCTGATGCTTCATGAGCCAGCGGGATGCGGCGACGGCGGTGCGTGGACTCTCTGAGCGTCTCCTGGTGGCATCGCACAAGGGCCAGGCCGAAGGTGTGGTGCAGCTGATCAACAAGGGTGCCAAAGTGGCCGTCACCAAGGTGAGGGGGGCTGCGTCGCGTTGGCATGTGCTCATTAAGGGCTCGGCTCGGAAAGGACGTCTCTTAAAAAAAGGTGGTGTGGACGAATCCCCAGTGCTCTGCACACATGAAAGAACCTGAAGATTATTCATGTATGCATGTCTGGTTGTGTTTGCGCAAATGAATGCCGGTAGCATTTAGAACCGTAACATTATGGGTCAGTTTGGGTCATTAAACGGTCGCCATGGTGACTTGGAACCCATGAGGGGCTGCCACCTGAAACGCAGCAAGTGAAACTGGCAGTCCTCCAAGTCAGGCCAAGAGAAAAATAAGCACAGGGACCTAAACCACACCTTAAAACCTCACACAGCTTTTTAAAACATGCAGCTTTTCTGCTGAAAGGATAAATACTATTGCAAATTAAACATATAAACAACACGATGTATAGTGATAAATCTTATAATAATAGCTGCCTGATTATTAAAACTTTTTTTCCCCCATATGGTACCACAAGGTTGACTGCTGTACTCTGCGTGTTGTTGCCACGATTAATTTTAAGACCCAGTAAAATAATATAGTCCTAATTATTCATTTATTCATTCATTCATTCATTATCTTCCGCTTTATCCTATATTAGGGTCGCGGGTTCACCATGCCCATCCAGGGGAGAACGTTTCAGGCGCTGGGCAGATAAACCCAGGACAGGGCGTCAATCTATCGCTGGGCACACACACACAGACACGCACACAAACACACTCTACATGGGGCAATTTGGAGAACTCAATTGACCTTGATCCATGTTTTTGGACTGTGGGAGGAAACCGGACATTACGGAGAACTGTACGGAGACATTTTTATTCACAGTGCACAAAATTAAATAGTTATTTAGAAAGCATCATACATTAGATGGATAGAATACATCTTCTAATCTCTGAATTTGGGTGTTTAATTCAGTCCTGTTGCCACAGGTGGAGAATATAAAGCACCTGGCTGTGCATTTTGGACAACTATATGCTTTGTGTGAACAGTTTAGGGAAGACATTGTTCTGTACCAGCGTGACTGCCAGACCCCCAACATTATGCAGGGTCCATAGTGGAATATTAAAGGATGAGTGTTTTTGTCTGCAGTATGGTCGGACACCTCTGCACCTGGCTGCCTATAAGGGCCATATCGAAGTTGTGAGGATTCTCCTCAAGGCTGGCTGTGACCTGGACATTCAGGATGATGTAAGTACTTTCTGTATCACCATAGTGATTCATTCAAACCATCAAACTGTTTAATCGTCAGTGTCCCATCACACAAACGCTCCACTAGATAAATGGTCAAAGATTTCCGTCTTGTAAAAAGCTTTTTGCCAGAAAGGTGGATGCTGTTAAAGCCACGAATCAAGAACCAAGAGTTTTCAAAGCCCCTGTAGGTGTAATGTTGTAGGGTGTCCCAATACTTTTATATACTGTACACATTCAGGACAGCCTTATTTTGAAGTGTCGTCAAAGTACATCTTAAACTTTCCCCTTCTTTTTGCTTTATATTCAACTGACTAACCTGTTGGCTGCATGTTTCCAGGGCGACCAGACGGCATTACACAGGGCAGCCATGGTGGGAAACACTGACATCATCACGGCGTTCATTCGGGAAGGGTGTGCTCTGGACAGGCAGGATAAGGTAAAAGTGAAGAAGCCTATAAATCCACATTGAAAACAATTGTAAAGCTCGTGAAACTGTATGTGAATGACATTAATCCGTACATTCATTGCACTTTTAGACACGTTTACCCCGTTTCTTGAGGTTGTCGATGTGAAATCAAAGTGATAATCACGACGATGAGTGTGGAAATTAAAAGGAAAACCTAATAATAAAGCCGCCTGTTAGTGTAACACCCATTATTTATCATTTATAATGTTTGGACTGGCACTGAGAAAACCTAAAACCATTTGTGCTGTATATTTTACCATCACCCACAAATATAATGGGATGTCTTTTTTAATTTATCCACACAGGATGGGAATACAGCCCTCCATGAGGTTGCTTGGCACGGGTTCAGTCAGTCTGTTAAACTCCTGGTTAAGGACGGTGCAAATCTTCATGCTAAAAACAAGGTCAATGCATTTTCTTAATTCTATATCTCTGCTTTGTTGTTTCTTGGATTTTTCAAGGTCAATTAAAATGTTAGCAAGTCGTTGTCCCTGACACTCTTACTTTAATTTGCTCTTTCTGAGCTTTTCGGCAGCTTTGGGGGACAAGAACTACATTTCCCAGCATCACTGAATGATGGCAGGTCTACTGGCCTGAAGTGTAGTTCCTTTTCCCCAAATTTGCAGACTGCTGCATGTCAGGTGCATTACAAGACCAGAATCGGACTCCTAATTGTGTCTCTATTGCACCTCACTCTCTGTAGCAGCACTAATTAAAATCCTGACTCTTTGGTTCAGGCAGGGAACACAGCTCTACACTTGGCGTGTCAGAACGGTCATGCTCAAAGCGCCAAAATTCTGCTGCTGGGAGGAGCTCGCCCCGACAGCAAAAACAATGTGAGTCCCTCCCATGACATCCTCTTCCCACATTCATTCCCTCCAACTTCAGTAGCACGTTCGGCGTTCTGTGGAAGCTCAGAATTTGGCTCTCGATCGACCTTGTAAGTTTAACTACTTGCGGTCACATGATGGAATTATATTGGGTTCATTATAGAGTCAGCCCAGAAGCACCGGCAGTGACACGTTCAGACATCCGATGCACACTCACTGATCGAAAATCCAAAATAAAAAAAAAACATTATTTTGCATATTTAAGGCGGCACGGTGGCTTAGTGGTTAGCACATTCGCCTCTCAGCGCTAGGGATTCCGGGTTCGAATCCCCATCTGGGTGGAGTTTCCATGTTCTCCCCGTGTCTGCGTGGGTTTCCTCCGGGTTCTCCGGTTTCCTCCCACAGTCCAAAAAACATGGATCAAGTTAATTGAATTCTCAAAATTGCCCAATTTAGAGTGTGTATGTGTGAGTGAGTGTGTGCCCAGCGATGGATTGGCGCCCTGTCCTGGGTCTATCTGCCCAGCGCCCGAGATGTTCTCCCCTGGATGGGCATGGGGAACCCCACCGCGACCCTAATAGAGGATAAGCGGAAGATAATGAATGAATGAATGAATTTTGCATATTTATTAGGGAACAAAAAATTGGGGTATTGGGGTGATGCGTGCGGTGCTATCAATCTGAAAGTCCTCCACAGGTACCAGCCCTTAAGCAAGGCCCTTAACACTTATTGCTCTGTAATCAGGGTTACAAGACCCCAACCATTAAGTTGGGATATTTGGGATACTTGAAGTCACTTTGTATAAAAGCAAATAAATGTCAATACGATAAATTAATTTAATGTCAATACGATAAAACGGCATAATCTAGTTTTGTGCCGAGTTTCTTCCTATATTGTATAATTTGTAACAGCTAATAGCAATACAAATAAAAATATACCAGTACCTCGTTACCATGGGCAGATATAATGATCCTGATGCCATAAAATGACCAAAACCGCACTGTATAACTGAATTTGATGGGCTGACAGTATACTTGGGTCCACTGGACGCACTGCTCATTCAGGATTGGTGTGTTCTGATCAGTCAGGTTGTTTATCACACTCTGCTTTGGTTCAGTGTAATTTCGGTAACGCACTCCTGATGTGCTTGTTTGCCTCAGGTAGGTGACACGTGCCTGCATGTTTCCGCACGTTACAACCACGTGGCTGTGATTCGAATCCTGCTGGGAGCGTTCTGCTCCGTGACGGAGAGGAATCAGGTGAGCAGTGTGTTGGAAATCAAACCTGTAATGTCTAAAATGAGGACTAATTGTTTAACCGTAATAATTAGGCAAGGCGTGTTTGCTGCAGAGCTACAAAGTCTAATTTGGTCTGATTATATCACTGAGTCGCACTTTAAACAATGATATTTGTAGTAATATTGGCCAGCTGATATTTGATAGACGTATATTTGGGTTTGAATGACGTGTCTCGTGTTTGCGGTGTAGGCGGGTGACACGGCGCTGCATGCGGCGACCGCCCTCAATCATAAGAAGACGGTGCGTCTGCTGCTTGAAGCTGGAGCCGACAGTAGCATCCAGAATAATGTGAGCGCAACACAACCAGCTGAATACACAGTGAAAATACAGCATGCATGTTTATGTATATGTGTGTGTGTGTGTTATCGAATAAACTATATGAGCAAAAATGGCAAGTCTTGGCATTTTAAGTCAATGTTTAAAATGTGATGAACAAATATTTAAATAGAGAATATCTACTCCACGGCGGCACGGTGGCTTAGTGGTTAGCACGTCGCCTCTCAGCGCTAGTGATTCCCGGTTCGAATCCCCATCTGGGTGGAATTTCCATATTCTCCCCGTGTCTGCGTGGGTTTCCTCCGAGTTCTCCGGTTTCCTCCCACAGTCCAAAAATATGGTTCAAGTCAATTGAGTTCTCCAAATTGCCCCATATAGTTTGTATATGTGTTCGTGTCTGTGTGAGTGTGTGCCCAGTGATAGATTGGCGCCCTGTCCTGGGTGTATCTGCCCAGCGCCCGAAACGTTCTCCCCTGGATGGGCATGGGGAACCCACCCACAACCCTAAACCCGCAGCACATATTTTGTAGTGTTATCTGGAATTTGAAGTGTACTATGAGTATAAAGTGTCAGTTCTTTGTTTTTCTGTGATTCAGGCCGGACAGACTGCATTGGACCAGGCCATAGAGCACAACAACCCTGAAGTGGCACTGTTGTTGACCAAAGCACCACAGGTGAGACACACATACACACACACACATTAATATATCTTGAGCAGCCACTGTGCTATTGAATGTAATTTATGTGTGTAAACCTAATATCTAGAAATAAATAGAGCCAAAGACTAAACACCGTGGAACAGAATGTACATTAGTTAGACAAAACACACACACACGCATGCAGGCACTCACACACACACACACACATACACCGACTTTTTTTCAAATGTCCGTAAAGAAACCCCACTGCAAACCCATTAATAAGATCCTATCATTGTACAATGGTGTGGTTTGTGGAACCAGTTTGGGGAAGGCCCCTATTTTGTTTTAGCATGACAGTGCACAAAGTAAAGTCCCTAAGGGCATTGTTCGGCATGAAAGAACATGGCCCACACAGTTTCCCCATCAATACCTAATAAGATAAGCTGAAATGGATATTATGGCCCCCAGACTCTTTGATTCAACATCAGTGTCTGACCTCAAAAATGAGCACTTAATGATAGGTTTACAGTCAATAAGTCAGGTGAATGAACATGCTCATGGCAGTTTACGGAACATAATGGGGACATGCGATTATATACATGCTGCTTTTAGGACAATAAACCATAGTTATATAAATAGTTTGGCAAGTATGGTGAAGAATAGAGTATATTTTGCTTGTGTGTGTGTGTACAGATCCAAAGCTTTTCTCGTGGCCGGAGTGTGAGAAAGAGAAGGGAGAGGCTGAGGGCTGAAGGGCGAGCACAGTCTGTCCCACGGGATGACATGCTGCCGAGAAAGGTACAGAGTGAAACTGCACATACAGTGCACAGCTTGAACCATGTAACCGTCGTCTCTATTTTAATGTTTACAAAAACGATACGTGATTAATCTGGACCGTGAGACAAGAACAATACTGTTGTAGGCTGAAATCCTTTATGTGGAATGTTTGCAGCTGCACTGTGTTTGGGCGGGAGGGAAAAAAAAAAAGAAACAGGTTCTTTCTCATCCTGGAAACTCAATATGACAGGGAGAACGCGACACCAGAAAATTCCCACTGTAGTTTTCATGCCAAGACCCAGGACCTGCCGACGCCGAGGCAACAGTGTTACCCACTGCCACCCACAGTGGGTTTCTGAGTATTTTTGTATAAATCTTTACAAAATGCTGCCATTAACTGCCTGATTCTGATGTAGGGAAGTGTGTCGGCAGCAGAGGAAACCCTCAGCAGCGATCAGTCGGCACAGAAACACAGGAACAACCGGAACGAGTCGCCCCAGTGTGCCGAGACCCCGCATCGAAAGAGTCGCAGCCGGAGCCGAGTCAAAGAAAAGGTTGGCTTCAGCCATGGCATCATCATCAGTATTGGGTTGTTAGTTCATCATAGTGCAAATTAACATTTACTTACACATAGGGCGATATACTTATAATATCCATCCATTATCTTCCGCTTTATCCTTTATTAGGGTCGCGGGGGGGGTTCCCCATGCCCATCCAGGAGAGAAAGTCTCGGGAGCTGGGCAGATACACCCAGGACAGGGCGCCAATCTATCGCTGGGCACACACTCACTCACACAGACACGCATGCATACACACTCTATATGGGGAAATTTGGAGAACTCAATTGACTTGATCCATGTTTTTGGACTGTGGGAGGAAACCGGAGAACCCGGAGGAAACCCACACCGACACAGGGAGAACATGAAAACTCCACCCAGATGGGGATTCAAACCGGGAATCCCTAGTGCTGAGAGGCGAACATGCTAACCACTAAGCCACCATGCCGCCTACTTATAATATAATCAAAATAATATAATATAAAATAATATAATCAGAGCTCCTTAGGGAAAGCCACATAGACATGGGGAGAACATGCAAACATGTATTTGAGGCCCTTATATCAGTGTTATATAATTTCAAATATCTTGCCCCTTACAGTGTGTAGATTAAACAGAATTGCATTCTCATGAATGCCAGATAAAGGTGTTTTTTTGGGTGTGGGGTGTGTTTTCCAGCCTTCGCTGTCAGACCCTGTGTCAGGTAGAATGGAGAATAATCCTAAAGAGACAAGAAGGAAGAGTAAAACAAGAGCATCAGTTCCCAACACTGTTCCTCCCCCTCATGGTTACAAAGCTTTCCAGCTCTACACGCTCTACAGGGACAAAGATGGAAAGATCATGCAGGTGAGTTCATTAAAAAAGTCATGATCATAATGTTTTTCATATCCATAATAAAGGATACAATACGAATGTTCCATATATTCCTTTAAATATATAATTCCTAACTGTCTGTGGGTTCCGTAGGCCCCCCTGGACGGCTGCAGGTGTGAGCCGCTCATCAACAAACTGGAAAACCAGCTGGAAGCCACAAAGGAAGAGATGAAATGTGAGATTCACACGGTTCAAGAACTAATGAACAGCAAACTGGGGCAGCTGGACCGCAAGAACATTTACCAGGTGAGGAAACAGCATCCATGTCCATCCATCTGCCCCTGATTACACGGTGCTCTGCACAATTTAAGTCGGGTTTATGTAAGTCAGTTTTAAAAGCTTATTCAAATATCGAGGTTTGTAGAACCAGAGGTGAAGTACCACATCAGGGCGGGAGCATGGCACCTCCAGGGGGCAAAGCCGCGGATGTTAATTAGAGGTAATAAATGCTGGTAATCGGTGCGCAGCCATTTGTGATTGTGAACTGAACTGCACTAGCTCCAGTATATTGGACTAAACAGGTTTTATGACCCAGCGCAGTCTGTATTCTTAATATTATTAATAATTGTCATAATTTATTGAATGGGCGGCACGGTGACATAGTGGTTAGCACGTTCGCCTCTCAGCACAAGGGATTCCCGGTTTGAATCCCCATCTGGGTGGAGTTTCCATGTTCTCCCAGTGTCCGCGTGGGTTTCCTCTGGGTTCTCCGGTTTCCTCCCACAGTCCAAAAACATGGATCAAGTCAATTGAGTTCTCCAAATTGCCCCATTTAGAGTGTGTGTGTGAGAGTGTGCCCAGGGATAGATTGGCGCCCTGTCCTGGGTGTATCTGCCCAGCGCCCGAAACATTCTCCCCTGGATGGGCATGGGGAAACCCACCGCGACCCTAATATAGGATAAAGCGGAAGATAATGAATAAAAAGGATAATTTATTAAAATCCCCATCACATGTGACATCACAGACCGTATTACACAAGCAGTCAGACAGTAATTGATCTAAAAATATATATTCATTATTAAGTTAAATAGCATATTCAAGTCACTCAATTAATTCATCTTGGTATTAATAGCACCATGTTTTTGCCTTGCCGCTGTACTAACCCCCGGATTAACAGTTCAAACATGGCGTGTGTGTATAAATCTGATAACACTGAAGCATATTGTGTCTCAGATCAAGGCTCTGGATAAGATGATCATAGAAAGAGTCTCTGCTGAGAAGATGGAGTGTTTGAACCGCATTGAGCAGAGAGCCAAACAAGAGTGGCAAGACGGGGAAAGAAAACAGGTAACGAACACCGTTACGTTTATAAATCATTACAATAATGAAAAGTATTAAAGACAGGTCTTTCACAAATGTACCTGGTGTAAAAGCTGGGGGAAAGTCTATTATTTTGTAAAAAAAAAAAAAAAAAAGACCCTGGAAATATTCTGTAGACACATTAGGTTCAATTCCGCAAAATGAACAAGCTTAAAACCCGAAATTTAAAAAACCCTTAGTTTTTAGGTGGAAATTCTGACTGGAACATCCCTAGAGGTAGTTTTTGCTTATTTACTCTTGCCGATTTATGTTTTTAAAAAGAATGAATAAATAAAATGTATGGTATTGCTTAAAAATTGTAGTTTTTAAAATTTTTAAATAAATATTAATATTTTAATATTTTAATATTCCATCCATTATCATCCGCTTTACCCTATATTAGGTTCGCGGGGGGTTCCCCATGCCCATCCAGGCGAGAACGTTTCGGGCGCTGGGCAGATACACCCAGGACAGGACACAATCTATCGCTGGGCCCACTCTCACTCACACAGACACGCATGCATACACACTCTATATGGGGCAATTTGGAGAACTCAATTGACTTGATCCATGTTTTCGGGCTGTGGGAGGAAACCGGAGAACCCGGAGGAAACCCACGCGGACACGGGGAGAACATGCAAACTCCACCCAGATGGGGATTCGAACCGGAAATAGTTCCTAGTGCTGAGAGGAGAACGTGCTAACCACTAAGCCACTGTGCTTTTTTTTTTAATATTTATTTATTAAAATAAATAGTAAAATACACAATACATTAACTGCATTTAATTTTTTGTTTGTCGCTCAGGCCTCTGTAGTGAACGAGCTGAAGAGCTGGTGTCTGTCGAAGCTCCAGCGCCTGGAAGCACATCTAGATACCCGTCCCGCCCCCCTGCTGAGTTCCTCCTCACAAAATGATTGTTTGTTCCTGGAGGATCATACAGAGGACCGATCTGCAGGCAGCAGCCATCGCCAGGACCCCTCCAGCCCAAGTGAGGCCAAAGAGGAGATGGATGCGACAGATGGATACGCCGCTGGGGCTGACGATGCCGTCGATAATCACTACTTTGTGGTTCAGGTGGACAGCTCTCCAGGTGACACATGCAAATAATTATGTAGATATTAATCTGAATTTGGATCAGATGGAGAGGATTGCGAAGGTACAGCATCGAGCAGGTTGTAGTTGTAGATAGTCGTAGCTACATTAACGTTATGATGGCAGGAAGATAAATATTGGACTATTTAAATGTGAAAATTGTATTTAGTGACACATACTTTTATGCAGCATGCAGCTGTTGTATTCAGTCGATAGCCTTTGCCCTCTTCATGGACGGATGAACGCAGACACACAGACACACAGACACAGAAGAGAAACTGATTTAATCATGAGCCATTTCCTCACTTTGTACTCCAATGAAGGCTTATATAAGAATTACATAATGATACCCTCATGCCAAAAACCTGTGGGGTTAATAGAATAAAGTCAAAATGGATTAGGAGCTTCACGCAGGACACAGACCATCTGCACTCCTCTGGCCTTCAGACATACTGTCATTTTCTTATATACAAATGTCCTCACTTTTCCCTCACAAAGCTTTACATTATACATCCCGTGTATCTCAGATTGGGTTCTCGTGGTTAAATGACAGTAAATTATTCATCTATTTTGCATAATTTCCACGTTATAATCTCCTGTATATTAAATCCAATGCATAAGTAGCATGTGGAAATTAATCTGTGCAGATGTTTGCATGCTGTAGATGAAATTTTAATGCATTTTAATGCATTTATTTTCAACTGAACAGGGGACCATCATTTTTTTCATGGAAAAGCCAGGAGCAGAGATGCATTGCATTTTTTGTAAAACACAGGCGTGTGTAGCTGCAGTCTCCTCACGCTCTACATTCACCTAAACCGAAGATGTTCTGCTTGTGTCTCCTCCCTTTAAGATGCTAATCAGGCGATCCAGGAGACCACGTTGCCAGTTGCCCAAGCTAAGTGTGCGCCGTCCCCATCTGCTGTGGTTCGCCCAAAGGAGCGCCTCCTGTTCTGTGCTGACCCTGCCAGGCCGAAAGGGGAACTGCAGGAGATCAGGCCTGCAGACAGCCTCTCAGCGGGCACCGAGCGGCATAAAGATCAGAAACAAGAGCCCCACCGGGGCAGATCCTTAAAAGCGAGGCACCACAGGACACGATCTAAAGGAAGGAGCAAGGACCAAGAAGGACCAGAGAGGCTGGACGCACCTGGGGATGCGACATTTGAGCAAGAGCGAGCGAACATGCATGCGTTAGAGGTGACCCAGTGCTTCTTCGAGGCGGTGTCCACGCAGATGGAGCGCTGGTACGAGCGCAAGGTCCAGGAGGCCAGCTGGCAGGCCGAGAGACGAGCACAGGCCGAACGCGTCTCACTGATGGAGAGGATCAGCTCCTTAGAGGACGAACTCAGACTACTTAAGTTCAGCAAACAGCAGCAGAGCTAACACTGTGTGTGGTGGCATGACCTCGGTACAGACCAGCAGAAGCATGCCACAGCCATTCATACTTCATGGACTACATGGCCAAACGTCAGCAGCCCATTTCAAAACCACGGGCATTAATCTGGGGTCCCTCCTGTGCCTACAACCACTCTTTAGTTTCCGTAAATATTTCCCCATAAGATTTTGGAGTGTGATTACGGAGGTCAGGCGGTGAACCCATAGCACAGGTCCCACCTAACTAATATGACAAACGTCAGTGCATCCGAACCCTAAAACAAGCTGGAGGAAGTCACTTACTGGTGGTTTGTAAAAATAAAAAGCTAGCAGGATGTATAAGCTATCTAGGTTACATTACAGATGTGTTGTACCGACTTAATATTTGTAGACGACAAGCTGCTTTGCATTTTGTACCTGCATTCGTTACTGACGACTTTCTGATGCCAGTATAAATAGGTGATTTATATTCAAAACCCTGTGGAGGCTCATTTTTAAAATTGGCTTTCATTTTTATAAAGCGACCTGCTGCGGGACTCTTTCACATCTCTCCAGTTTTTACAGCAGTATGTATTTAGAGTAGGTTCACATTTGAGTAACAAATACATTCACAGCTGTATCATTGATACCAAAATCTTTGATTATACCACAAAGGTTGATTTGGAGTGATGCCTTGAAAGGACTGTTTCAAGAACCGTACTGATGTTTTTAATTAGAAAGCGATTAAACATTTTGTACTACAAGTCTGTGTGATCCTCTTTAAACTTCACTTATAGAACAAGCTCGTTAAAGATCAAAACATTCATTTAATCCTCTATTATTATAACATTTAAAAAATTATCTTCTATTAGGGTCACGGGGGGGGGGTTCCCCATGCCCATCCAGGGAAGAACGGGCAGATACACCCAGGGTGCCAATCCATCACCGGGCACACACTCACTCACACAGACATGCACACATACACACACTATATGGGGCAATTTGGAGAACTCAATTGACTTGATCCATGTTTTTGGACTGTGGGAGGAAACCGGAGAACCCGGAGGAAACCCACGCAGACACAGGGAGAACATGGAAACTCCACCCAGATGGAGATTCGAGCCGCAAATCCCTAGTGCAGAGAGGCTAACCACTAAGCCACTGTGCCGCAGGATCAAAACAAAGGTCTCTTATTTTTGGGCAAAAAGCCGAGCCGTGCAGTTCCAGCAAATAGTCAATAGGTTCTTCCTGAAACAGGCTGCATTCCAAAGCTCAAGTGACATTCGGGTTCCAGACGCCAAAATCCCAGCCTCCATCCACCTCCACTGCGCAGGACATGGAGGTTGAGCAGTGCCCAGGATTTAGTTTGTATACTTTTGGGCATAATCATGTTTATATCAGGGTTTAATTCCGAGCTAAAGCGAGAGATCTCCTGAGTTCTTCAAGGTGCTTGTTGGCCTGTGTGATCATCATTCGAATTGCGTCCTACAGGGAACATGAAAGGTAGGTTCGTCAAAAACGGCACCAAAACACAGACACATTCAGCCCTGGCCACATTCTTTTTTACAATTTTTTCCAAACAGCTTTACATAACAGAACTTGATCTGGTGGACGTTTTGAATGCAAGGTTGCGTAGATACTCGCTTACTGAAAACACCTACTACATTACAGTTAAACAGTGCCTACTTAATTACATCGAGTACCTACTGATTAGAAGGTGACTTCGGGTGTGGCTCCTAGTCGAGGTGCCGTTATTCCATAAAGACATGCAGTACAAATATAGTGTAAAGGACATTCTGCGATTTGCAAACCGCTTTGATCTAAAACATCCTTGGAATGAAATGCAATGCAGACTGCGAGCCTTGTGGAAAAACGAGTTCTACTTGGATCTCCATCAAGCTCATGCAGATGTGATGATCAGCTGCCGAAACATCTTCATCTTGATTGTGTGACCTGAGACCATGTGTTTATAATAATTCACCTGGTTTGTCGCCTCTTTGTTTCTTTTGAACTCATCTCTAGCCCAGTCTCTTAAGTATTTACGATCCGTTTCCTCTGGAACTTGGCGGATTGTCCTCAACAATGTCCGATAAAGACCCAACACTCTCTGTCTCTGCAAGAACTGAACACAAAACGAATGTAGTTCAGTTTAAAGGATGCCATCATTATATACACTTAAGTCACTTTACTCGGGACTCCACCTCCAACTCACTGTCCATTTAATCAGCTGCACTTTTAATATAGATACACTTTGTAGTTCTACAATTACAGTCTGTGGACCATCTGTGGGTTCTTTACATACATATGGTTTACATTATCACTAACACTCAGGTCCTCCACAGAACAGGTAGGGCATAATAGTTAGGTGGTAGATGATTCTCAGCAGGGCGGCACAATGGTTTAGTGGTTGGCATGTTCTCCTCTTAGCGCTGGGGATTCCTGGTTCGAATCCCAATCTGGGTGGAGTTTGCATGTTCTCCCCGTGTCCGCGTGGGTTTCTTCCGGGTTCTCCGGTTTCCTCCCACAGTCCAAAAACATGGATCAAGGTCAATTGAATTCTCCAAATTGCCCCATATAGAGTGTGTGCCCAGCGATAGATTGGTGCCCTGTCCTGGGTGTATCTGCCCAGCGCCCGAAACGTTCTCCCCTGGATGGGCATGGAGAACCCCCCCACCCTAATAGAGGATAAAGAGGAAGATAATGAATGGATCACCAATGTGTGTGGTGCCATATATCTATCTATCTATCTATCTATATGTGTGTGTGTGTGTGTGTGTGTGTGTGTGTGTGTGGAAACATATAGATAGTGACAGTATGTCGTTGTAAAACTATAAAGTGCATCTATATCGTGAGGTAAATTGATAAAAAATAACAATTTACCTGAAAACTGCCTGACTGACTGACCTTCCTGAGCCGTTAGCAAACTTTTAGCAACCGGGTCAGGTGAGAGCCGCATATTTATCTGTAATGGTGTCTAAAATCTTTTTATTTACCTGTTTAAAGTTTAATGTAGCAGGTGGTAATCTGGAAACCGACATTTCTGAAGTCTTTACAAGCCGCTGTTTGACATGAAGCGACTGGTAGTACACGAATTACTGCCCCTAATGGCGCGGAGTGAGGGCCCGTCGCAAACGACTAAATAGTGCACTAAGTAGTGTGCCACAGGAAGATTGAATCATTGCGAGCTCGAACACTCGTTTGGTTAACTTTTAAGTAGGTCTTGGCGCGATTTGAGAAGAAATTAGTAAATTGTGACTCGTGTTAACGACAAGTAATTTAAAATCTGAATGGCTGCCACACAAGGCTTTTAGGATGTATTTTATCTCGCTTATAAACAGAGTGTCCATTTATTGAATTCCAGTTACCATGTAGATGTGTTTTGAAGTTCTCTAAGCAGTTTTATTAGAAATAAACCACATATTTTAATAGTCAGGACGCTTTGAGGTAGGTGGATGATCTCAGAATAGCATTGACATGGTGTTAACATGGTGGTGGTGTAATAGTGTGACGTGTCACTATAAGTGAATCAGACATCAGTGCTGTTTATACTTGTAAACACCATGCATCTTATTGTGAGGACCACAGGGCTCATGGGCCGCTGCCTACAGGATGCGGGTGGCTGGAGATTTCGTATTTTGTGGATTATTCTTAATCTGAGGTGTTTTTAAACTCCAGCAGAACTGCAGTCATATCAGCTCATCAGTGCCACTGCAGAGCTGAGAATCATCAACCACATAAGCAGGACCTAATATGTAGTGATTCTTTTAGAGAACAGACTAACAGGGCAGCAGGTTGGAACAACGGAACCCGTTTGGACCTATTGGTCTAAAGGACAATGACAGAAACAAAGATAACGAAAAAAATAATGACTGGAGAGAAAGCATGAGGTTTGCCCTTGGGTTTATTTTCCTACACCAACACAATCAAGAACAAGAACATAACAAAATGTACAAAATAAATGTACACTGCATAATTTATAAATACATTTGAGTGTATAAATTAGAATAAAAAATGCAGGCGGCTAATAACACCACTCACACAATACTCTCTATGAACACTCTAGTTGTCAGTACAGTTGACTTGCTAAGAAGCTACTCGGTTCCCCTCATGTTTTTGGTGAAAGAGTGTGAAACGAAAGGCACGGCAATACAGAGCATTAATACCAATCCCCGTGCAGCCTGCTGGAGCCTGGCCCCGGACCAGAGACCTACTCAATCATAATTGAACATCGGAGAAGAAGGTAGAACTGAGCTTGTCGCTTTGATTAGTGTCCTCATTTACAAAGTGTTCAATAAATTAGGGCCTTAAAACCGGTAGTTTGAGAAAAAAGACCTCTGATGTTCAGTGTGCACTAATCAGTGTGTGTCGTTCAAACAAGGAATCAAATATACACAACTGGATATAGTGTGAAAGCAGCTGCAATGTTGTACCTTAAATAAATGGGATGTGCGTGCACACACATACACACACAGTATTCGTGCATTTTGCTGACGACAATGCATACCACAAATCTGAGTTCTGCTTTAATATGTAGTACAATGCAGTTTAATGTACACACACACACACTCCCATCCCTGCTTTAAGAAGTAGTACTGCTTTAACCTGTAGTGTAAAAATCTTATAATCATAGAACATATGATTATACGAAGCATCAGGTCACATGATCTATAATGCCAAAATGTGACACTGTGCAGCCTGATCAGTGACGTCATGTGCGTTTTCCCTATCAAACAATTCCACCGTTTGGACACCAGAGGTCGCACAGTGAGGGAGTCAGTTTAAAGGACTCACGAGCAGCAGGGCGGTGCAGAATTTTCTGGGACTCTCATAGAGGGCCTAATTTAATTAAAAATAAAAGCATAGAAATGCTCAATAAATGCATTTGATTTCTAACTTTTCACTGAACCCATGTAGGGCCAGTTGTGTCTCCGGGGCAGTAAAATGTTCAGGTTTGATGCAGAAGATTGAAGCGGCGTTTAATTGCACATTGCAACCAACCAAAATACCACCTTCCCAACTGGTGTGGCGGCTGAGGTGACGTCTCGCTTCTCTGGAAATATGGTGGTGCCAGATAGCAGGAGTTATTTTGAAATGGTTTACGTTTAAAACTCATAAGCTTTGGAATGTTTTAAAACAGGTATGATATGGTATAGGAACTTCGGTTCCTAGAAAATGCTTTTTTTTTGGGAGACGTTTCATGTTTAAAATGTTTTTTTTTTCTTAAAGTGTGCTGCTTCGCATCTTCAGTTCAGAGATAAAGCAATGCTTTATTTAACCGTTCACCCAAATTCAGTGTGGAATATCGAGATCGAGTATCGTGAGCGATCGAATTGTGTGGTCAGTACCGTGAGCAGGGTGTATCGTTATACCCCCATCAAACACGCCTCCAGTTTTTAACACCCCCCTGAAAATACTACACATACACCAAGCCCCTCCCCTGTCCCTGTCCATTGGCATGGCTTTGAAGCTGCTCCCCCTGTTCCTCCTCATACTCCTCGTACTCAATAGGCTTGGGGTAGCTGTACGGATGGCCGTTGTCGTCGAAGAAGCGGCGGAAGGTGAACTCGTAAAAGGCGTGCTCCGGATGCTTGCCGTTTTGGAACCAGGAGTTCTGCGTGTCGGTGTGGTTGTTCTCGTCGCTCCACAGCTTGTCCGGATCCACGGGGTCGAAGTTGGACGTGTCGGTGCAGTGGGCGATCTTGGGCACGTACGGAGGCGGGTCTGGCTGCTGCCGCATATCCACGCTGAAGTCCATGCTGCGGAAGAAAGAGTGCGCTTTGATCTCTTCGGCGGCGTTCTTTCCCAGGCGGTCCTCTGGTCCGCGGCACAGCTTGACGATTAGGTCGGACGCTTCCACACTCAGCTTGGCCTGCGGGGGTATGTGCAGCGTCGACGGCCAGTTTATTACCTAGAACACCAGAAGAGGAACATGCTTAGAACCGGTTTATTTACATATTAGTAATACAGCATTTGCATGACATGTAATAACCATCATATTATTTTATAACCTTGTAATTACACTTTAATAACACATGGATCGCATTTAATACACACTTTTTCCTAACTTTAGGTGTGTATTACAAAGGAAAAAATAAAAACAGTGGGAAATTTTCAATGAAGTTCCTTCATTTATATATATTTATATATATTTTATTTTTATTTTTTTGTTTTTTTACGCAACTCCCTGTGAACTTACCTTCATCTGAGTCTCCAACGGCGTTGTAGCTAGAAAAGGGGGCTGGCCAACCAGCATCTCGTACAGAATCACACCCACACTCCACCAGTCACACAATTGTGTATATCCTGTCCCGCACACATATACACATTTAATGAATACACAGTTTTAAAGGACCGAACACAGTTAGTGGACTAGGGGGCTTGTCGGTGATGTACCTGTGCGTAAAAGCACCTCTGGGGCGATGTAATTTGGTGTGCCAACTAGCGAGTGTGCCTGGCAGCGCTGGTGCTGTCTGGCCGCCCGCCGCTCCAGCGTCTTCAGCCGATCGCCACAGCGGCAGTTTGGCGTGTCCTCCCACTCCTTGCTGAAATCCATGCTGTCCTGCCTCACGTGGTCACCTGACACACACAGATGGAGCATTAGATGTATGACAACCTTTAAATATTAGTATCATGATTCCTGCTGATGATTCAGCAATCCCGTCTCCATCCTTACCGCTCTGGTAGTATTTGGAGTCGTGGGTCCAGCGGAAGCCGGTGCACAGCCCGAAGTCGGTGAGTTTGATGTGCCCGTCGCGGTCGATCAGGATGTTGTCGGGCTTTATGTCCCGATGGATGAAGCCCATCTTGTGCACGCTCTCCACGGCGCATGCGAGCTCGGCGATATAGAAGCGCGTCAGCTCCTCGCTGAACACCCCCAATCGGATCAGCAGGCTCATCATGTCCCCGCCAGGGATGTAGTCCATGACGAAGTACAGGTTGTCTTTGTCCTGAAAGGAGTAGTAAAGGCGCACCACCCACTCGTTGTCAGCCTCGGCCAGGATGTCCCGCTCGGCTTTTACGTGGGCCACCTGATTTCTCAGGAGCACGTCCTTCTTCCGGAGCGTCTTCATGGCGTACAGCGCTCCCGTGTCCACTTTGCGCGCCAGGCAAACCTCCCCGAACGCACCGACCCCCAGCGTCTTGATCTTCTCAAACATGGATTTCTCCATCTTGGCCCGTTTTAGTCGGATGTAGTTGGATTCCTTCTGGGAGAGCATCATGCGCATTTGATCCTGAGCATCCTCAGACAGACCCACCTGCAAGTTAATGCAAAGACACGTTTTAACACAGACATTACATGCTTTCCAGGCTCCGCCTATTATTTACAAAGCCGAGTTTGACTGCAGCTCCACAGTCACATGGATAAAACATGGATATTTTAAGTATAGACTGGTTAATTGTTATTATCTGAACGTTTACACACACACCACTTAATATCACAATACACACAAACAACAGATGACACACACGAAGTCATGCTTCAAGTGCAAGCTATTAAATGGCTGCAGAATCACTGGGATAAGTCACAACTCTATGTGGACCTTATTTACAGCTCCGACCTACTAGTTACTCTGATATGGAAACACTGTGAGCAAAAGCATTGAGAAACACCCCAAAATAGTAAAACTCAGGTGCTTTATTGAATCCTAGTCTTTAAAAATCCTACACCTAGAAAAGGTTGTGTTCCAGCATGATTGTGACTCAAGGTCCATATTTAAGTGAGTCTGGTGTGAAAAAACACCTGACTAACAAAAAAACAGAGCACAGACTTCAGCTTTGCCTCACAACTTTGAGGTAAACTAGAATTAAGATTGTGAGCAAGGTCCCTCAAGTCGCTCAATACCCATGCCTGACCTCACAAATGCTGTTCTATGCCAAAATTCCCACAGTATCACTCCAAAAGCTGCTAGAACATCCACCCAGTGAAGGAGAGCTGTTATTAGGTTTTATTATAATGTCTGAAAGCACCTGTAATCATAACGTGTAGGAGGCCAATTACTTTTAGCCACACAGTGTGTGACCGGCTCATCATGCTGATGATGAGTATTTTTCTTAAAACCGTTCTGTTCTAATGGAGTTGTTTTTCTTTTAGTATCAGAGGCATTTCATGTGAAAAAAAAAACAAAAAAACTCCAGGTCGGAACGACTTGCATTTCACTAATG
Organism: Corydoras maculifer; assembly: GCA_019802435.1. Lineage (NCBI taxonomy): Eukaryota > Metazoa > Chordata > Actinopteri > Siluriformes > Callichthyidae > Corydoras > Corydoras maculifer. The sequence goes on from JAFMOD010000205.1 coordinate 1,678,418, forward strand.
TCAAACATGCAGTCAGCCATGCAGCTCGCATTCCCGCAACAACAATGCTCTGAAAATGATCGTGTTTATGCCAGAAACATACATTTGCATGCTATTGTTACAGAGTCTTACTTCATCAGCCGTGTGCGGACTGATCAGCCAGCGGCAGAATTTCCTACACCCTTAAAACCAGCTGCTACAAAGAGAAGAGAAAGATAGAAGCCAAAAAAAAACACCAAGAGTGGCAGAAACACCTCACATCTCAGGTGCTTTTGAACAGGAGGAACATTTTTTTTAACGTTTTTAGAACTGTTGGAGGTACTACCTCTTTTTTGGGTCCACACTACTACTGCTTCAAATTACTTTTAATTTCCCATTTAGGGCAGGTATGTTTACCCTATAAGGAACCATAACTTAATAAATGTATAATAAATAATCCAAAACAAAATCTTCCAAGAATTTTATATATATATATATATATATATATATATATATATATATATATATTTTTTTTTTTTTTTTTTTTTTAAGGGCGACGGTGATTTCCTGGACTGATTGATCCTATATGTGATGAAGCAGATAAATCCAAACCAAATTAACGCTTTCAGAAGTAGTTCCTCTGAAACAAATTCCAATAACTGTTGGGTCCAAAAGCCCCTTCAGCTGGAAAAGGAAGAAAGACACGCAGTTGAAGGCCGACAGAGAACAGAATGAGATGAAGGAAGGGTTCTTACCCGATTCATTTCATTCTCAAGCTGTTTCTTTCGACGCAACCTTTGTTGGTGGATCTTTAAAATGTTCTCCACATGTTGCTCCATGTAGAACTTAAAGGCCTGGGGTGAGTAGATCTGCACCCTGCCCTCACCTCGCCGCTCTTCGTCCCGTTTATTCTTTCTCACAGGGACAGGTGAGGTGGTGATCTGCTTCTTTTCCCGCTCCGTGCCCCCGGCAGCCTCCGAACCCTCAGTACGTTCACTGGAGCAAGTGCTGGCGTTGTCAATATCGTCCTCGGCTCCCTCTTCCTCCTTAGGGTACGTAGGCTGCTGCAGGAGATGTTTTGGGTATGGAGGCGGGGGACCCTGGTAGCTGGGAACCTCTGAGATAGGCAACTGGGGTACAGTGGGTGTGGAAAGAGAAGATTCTTGGTATGGAGATGGCTGTTGCTGTTGAAGCCTCGGAGGGTGAGTGGGTGCCACAGCTGTCTGCATCTCAGGCTTAGGCACACGTGTACTCTTGACTGGCTGCAGTACAGGGGCCTGGGTAATGGCCGTGACTGTGGTAGCTGATGGCTGCGAGCTGGGTGCGGTTGGGCACGGGCGTGAGGCAGCATTGGCAAAGGAGTTAGAGCGTACAGGCATGCCATGTGTCCACGCTGACGGAGGAACGTCCTGATTGGTCCCATTTCCAGACAAAGACTGAGGCTGCTGCAGTGCAGATCTGGGCTGGGGCATTATAACCAGGTTATACATGTCCAGGTTGTGGCTGTTCCGATTCGGCACTTGCAACTGTGCTGTAGGACTGTGCGCACTCGCCTGGCCCAGTGGATACGGTGGAGGAGGGGCAGGGGACGGCTGCCTGCCAGGTCCCACCATGCTGATGCCATGCCCATACTCTGCTTGTGCAGAACCATTCTGTGGTCGGGATGGGGGGTAAGTGAATTTGTTACCACCGGATCCCTGCATTAGGATAGGCTGGCGGCCCATTGGCACCGGGCTGATCCCCCTTGGCACCTGTGTAGGAGGGTTTGAGTAGCTCTCAGGCCATGGCCCCTGGGGAACAGGAGAAATTCGGGACCCAAGGAAGTCCAGGTTTCCAGAGTAGCGTTTGTTTGGGTCTCGCGACGGTGGAGGGTTTACCCTCTGACTGCCGACTCCAGCCATGTGAGCCTGGGGATACGTCGAGGGACGAGGCATATCGGGCTGAGGGCCAGGGCTACTGGAGCGGTACAGACCACTATGGCGCTGCGGGGCCAGAGATTCCTTGGAGCCTTTCCAGCTTTTCCGCCGCAAAATGGGCTGCTGGATGTGAGTGGGACCTGCATGGGACATAAGCACAGTCAATTCACTTTCCGCTTGCTCTAAATATTATTATATAAATAGAATATTTAGCCGTAATGAGAGTTGATTTTCAGCACTCACCGCGCAAAACAACATCCTGGAAATGATACAACAACCCGCCCAAAACTAGTCCTAAAAGGTACATGTCCGGATTGTAACCGGATTCTAAAATCTACCCACCTCCAAATTACCACCTCCAAAATTCTCATAGACGTTTTGTCTAAAATTGTAGCTTCAAAAGCCTTTAAAATGTTTTGTTGAATGTATGGAATGTCTTTGTGTAAGAGTCTGAGGGTGGAATGAAATGCTGCCGGAGTGGGTGCATGCAGGCCTTTTAATAGTTTGCACCTACCAGCTGCTTTAATACCCGCATTGCTAGAGCGTGCCGCTACAGCTGCCATCTGTTCTCTCACGGGGTCCTGATAGCTAATTTTCATGTACTCCATGGCTGCCCCCAAGCTGCGACTGTTGGTTTGCTTTAGGGCACAGATCACCATTTCCTGCAACATACACCAAAAAACTTAACAAAACAAAACTACTGAAATATTTTAATTTCTCCCAAAGGAAAAAAAAAATCCTAATACTGTTGTAAAAACTCTTTTTTAATCATGCACATGTTAAGTTCCACTTAAAAATTAAAGCACAGACACAGTACAGACTGAAATGATTACTGACATAAGCCCAGGGTGATTACTACTGTTAGCTTAGGATCATAATGCTGTTTGTCTGACAGACTATTTTGCTTAGCTGTTTTCAATCGATGTGTATCAGTATGTAGGTCTTCTGGTAACCACATATAATAATAAATACGTTCTTTAATCAGTAAACAGGAAAACATCGTAATGGACCCTCAATTAATAAAAGGAATTTTATTGACAAAAGGTAAAATAAATCATTAGAGAACACAAACAAGCACAGAAATGCACCAAGCCCAGTAGTAAAGCTGAAACTTGTTCATCCACATGCCATTGAACTCATACCTTAAGCATGTAGAAAGATCACCTGATGTGGGTGCATACTTACCATAGCAGACATGTGCGCACCAAACTATTTTAAAATGTAAAACGTACATTGTCCGTAAACCTTTGTTCACAATTTACTGTATTCTAATCCATTCCGGTTCTCTTACCTCATCGTATCCTGCAGCCAGCAGATCCTGCAGCATCTGAACATTGATCTCAGATGCATTGCTGGAGGAGGTGGCCTCATTGGCAAAGGGCATCAGCGACTCACGGATCTCCTGCAAGGCTTTGTGGTAGGAATTTTTAGGGTTGGCGCCACGTCCCTGCTGCCCCTGGCTCTCTGGTTTAGGGAGGTCAGATGGCCGGGAGAGCGAGATGTTGCGCAAGCTTTCCCGGATCTCCTGCAACATCAGCTGGCTGTTGCCAGTGACATTGCTTGCCGGGAAGGTCTTGGGCCTCATTTGCCGGTATCCTTCGGGTCTCTCGCTTCTCTTCATGAAAAAACATGTATGTCGGCAGCCAAACAGGTGAATGTGGATTGCCGGAAGCGTCAGAACTATGAGAGGGCGTCAACAACCCTCGTGATGTATGTCTAGATCTGTAGGCAAGGGCAGACAAACACAAGGTAAAAAACAAGACATGACTGTGAGACAGACACACACACACACACACACACACAGTGAAAAACCTTTTAAAGAAAGTAACTGCTCTGTTACTGTCCTGTTAGGGACTGATCGTTCATGTGGTCACTGAATGTTCCAGTCATGCAGGGACATTGAGATGTTCAGTACCTCCTGTGTCACTGCTTTGTCAGATCCCTTCATACCAAAACACCACCATGTCGGTGTTACAGTACTGGTAGACCCTGATAGAGGACTAAGCTGAAGATAATGGATGAATGAAGTCTATTTGGGGGGGTGGCAAGGTGGCTTAATGGTTAGCACGTTCTCCTCTCAGCACTAGGGATTCCCGGTTCGAATCCCAATCTGGGTGGAGTTTCCATGTTCTCCCCGTGTCAGCGGGTTCTCCTGTTTCCTCCCACAGTCCAAAAACATGGATCAAGGTCAACTGAATTCTCCAAATAGCCCCATATAGTGTGTTTGTGTGAGTGAGTGTGTGTCCAGCATAGACTGACGCCCTGTCCTGGGTGCATCTGCCCAGCGCCCAAAATGTTCTTCCCTGGATGGGCATGAAAATGGATGGATGGATGGAAGAAAATGGATGAATGGATGGATGAAATAATAAACCATAGACTAATTGGTTATATATATATATAGTCACCACACTCCAGAGTGGGTTGAGCTTGACGGATTGACACTTATATTTACAAATTTTATATAAGTATACGATATATATAACGATTATCTAATAAAATGCTTATTACTTAATATTCTGCAAGGTTAGTAAGGCAGGTCGGTTTTATGTTTGCTGGGTTTAAACACGTTGATACACACATTATTCAAGAGAAGTCAAGATTTTAATTGATCCAACATTAAATCCGACTGACTCCCTCGGGGCCTCGTCTGTTAGTCTGTTAGCATGTTAGCGAGCCAAGCCCGGTCTTTAAAGAAATTAATTAAGCTGCATTTTTAAGTCTTTAAATGAACCCGAAACACACTCCACATATCATATTAATAAGCGTTCGCGTGCAGTCGGTTATTAATAAGTAATTAAGTTGAGTTAGTTGAAGTAAAAACTAAAACTGTTCGAGTTGTAGCTTCGCCGTTAGCGACGTTCTGCACAACGCAGCGCTGATAAACTCACTCTTGATTAAAGAACATCCACGGCGCTCTCACTCGGCATTATAAAGCTGCTCTGCGTCCAGAAGATGGAAGTTTGTCGAATAAAGCCGCTGGAAATGTCGGCCGCTGCGCCGCTGTTTTGTTGACAGTCTCCTCGGTGGTTGTGTCTGTCAATGTGAGAGGCCACAGTTGCCCGGATGTTCACGTACGCTACTACATTTCCCAAAATGCTCAGCGGGACGGTAGCACGCAGAGAAGTCGTTAGTGACATCTACGTGCAACGAATTGCAGTTACCAAATAAACTTCCATCCACCCATTATCTTCAGTAGAGCTGTGCGATACCAAGAATTTTGTTATCGATCCGATACCAAGTAAATACAGGGCCAATATCGCGATGTTCGATACCGATCCTTTATAGTTAAGCTTCATTGATCCAAAAGACCTAGTATAGAATTTCGCCAAACATTGTAGGTGACAACAAAATAATGTATCCCAATCAACATCTTTGTGTATAAACAATGGAACAGTAATAAAACAAAGTTTGCTTTACCTGAGGAAAAAATATTTTTGAAGTATAAAAGAAGAAACAACAATACAAATATAAAGTAAAAATGCTCTCCTCACTAGACAGTTTTTTCTTTCTTTGTTTCTTTTTCAAATAGAATTGTTCTTAGGCAAAACAATAAAAAAAGGAATTTTCTTCCTTTCAGTGCAATTCAGTTTTTTCTTAAATGAACGGAGTGTAAAAAAAATATAACTCAAAACACAACTTAAAACAAAATTTTCTGAGTGTGTGTGTGCCTGTGCCACAGTGATATCAGCGTTACAGACTCAGAGAATAGACTTTGATAAATCGGCGTGCGCACAAAAAACTTGAGTATCGATCTTTTTATGCAAGTATTGTTCAATACCAATACCAGTGTTGGTATCGATATTAGTATCGATCCGCACAGCTCTAATCTTCGGCTTTATCCTCTATTAGGGTTGCGGGGGGGTTCATGCCCATCCAGGGGAGAACGTTTCGGGCACTGGGCGCCAATCTATCGCTGGACATACACACACTCACACACTCTAATTGGGGCAATTTGGAGAATTCAATTGAGCTTGATCCATGTTTTTGGAAACCGGAGAACCCGGAGGAAACCCACGCAGACATGGGGAAAACATGCAAACTCCACCCAGATTTGTCTGTCTGTAATAATACCAGAACCACATCACAAACTGTTACACTGTGTATACAATAGAGACGGTTCTAATCAAACCAAAAAAAAAAACTTTAATTTGCTTAATTAATTTTCACAGAAACAACAAACAATAATAAAGTATTGAAAAAGATTACATAAAGACCCGTCTATGAATATATACAGCCTCCTCATCAGTCCCGCACACTAAACACTGTCCGAGCACGTCCAGACTGTTAACGGATAAAGTCTGGCTGGGCAGCATGTGCGTAGTCTCTAGTCTTCCCTTGCTGGAGTCGCCGTTAAGCCAAGCACTGACAAGGGATTGGTGTCCACCTGCCGGAGCTGTAGCGCTGCGGGACAGCATGCTGCTATTCCGTCCTGATTAAAAGAAAAATTAACCCCATCGAATCCACTTGCTTTGATTTAAAAAATCGTGACATTAAATAAAACTAAAAAAATTTTTTTATACCTTGCAAGAACAATGGAGCATCAGACCCAGAGGAAGTTTCCCAGTGCAACAATGAGCCCTCTTCTGAGCAGGTAAACATGTGGTCTGGATTTGTTGGGTGAAAATGCACCTCCCAGACTGTAATATAATAGAAAGTCTAGGTTAATATCACACCGATAAGTGTGTGAAATATCTGGATGAACTGCTCTTGCCCTTACTTTCAGCAGTATGAGCCTCTGTGATGGAGAAAGGCATGTTGCCCTGTCTAACATCCCATATGCACAGCATGCCGTCCTGCCCTCCTGTGGCCACTATATGCTGCTGGTTTGGATGTCGGTCCACACAGTGTAGAGGAACCCGGTCTTTAGTGCTGCTGAAGTAACACAGCTAACTGAATACATCATAAACAAGTAACCGCATCAAACATATAACAGTACATACTGTACAACCACTGAAGTTTTAAGTGTTGGGACTTACAGTGACAGGATCTGTGCAGGGTCATTGCCCTGCTGCCTGAAGTCCCATAACTTCAGCTGGCCAATTGAGTTTACGGTCAGTACTTCATTAGTTCGGAGAAATGTCACCGCATGAATAGTGCTGCTGTCTGCATTTTCTGTGGATAGATTTTACAACATAATGTTAACACATTATTACTTTTTCATTAATTATTGAAAATAAGAATTTTTTTTAAATGAGTTCAAAATATACACAAAAATACGGCAAGATAAAATATTTTTTAAATAACTCATGAATTTTTAAGTCACTTATATTTAAACACCACTGACCTATGACCCGTCTGACTCCTTTCTGGTCACCTTTATAGAGGACCACTCTACCGTCCTCACCCACAGACACAATGTCTGGACTGTTACATGCCACTCCAGTGCATGGTGCATTAGTGCTCCCGTGATGATGGGCATCATTCCACTCCCGAGCTACAGAAAGAGTCTTGAAAACACAAACAATTCAAAGCAAAAGACCGGACGTAGCATAAATACATCACAGTATTAAACATCCTAGTTAGTACACTTCAAAAGAAACTGTGTAGTATAGTGCCCGAAACGTTCTCCCTGGGAGCATGGGGAACCTGCGACCCTAGTATAGGATTAAGCGGAAGATGATTGATTGATTTGGTTTCAAGTTATTTTGTACATTAGTTACCTGTCGTTCAGGATGGAATTCATACATTGTCACTGCTCCTGTTGAGGACGCTGTAACAAATCTGTCATGATCTAAAAACTTCAAGAAGAAAGAAGAAAAACAAAGAAAGGCCATCAGAAAACATTTTTACATTTTGATCACAAAGATCATTTCTACGATGTCACACATTTATAATATTTTGAGACTGTAGGTGACAAAAACAAGTGGTTTACTTTGACGTAAAGCATCCTGATATTCAGGATTGTATTGTATAGCTATATTTGCCTTGCTTAGTTGCCATGCTATTACAATAATGAATTAATTTTAATCTTGTACCTAATAAAATATTTTGACTTAAAAATAGGGGGGGGGGGGTGGCTTAGTGGTTAGCACAGCCACCTCTCAGTGCTGGGGATTCGGTTGTAATCCCGATCTGGGTGGAGTTTTCTTGTTCTCTCCATGTACACATGAATTTCCTCCAGTTTCCTCACACAGCCCCAAAAACATAGATTCAAGGTAAATTGTTTACTCTAAAATTGCCCTATATAGTCTGTCCTGGGTGTATATTCCCTAAATGTTCTTCCCTGTATGGGCATTGGGCTACCCCCCCCCACCCTAGTAGAGGTTTAAAGGGAAGATAATCCATCCATTATCACCCGCTTTATCCTCTATTAGGGTTGCGGTGGGGTTCCTAATGCCCATCAAGGGGAGCATGTTTTGGGCGCTGGGCAGATACACCCAGGACAGGGCGCCAATCCATCGCTGGGCACACACTCACTCACACAGACACACTCTATATGGGGCAATTTGTACAATTCAATAGACTTGATCCATGTTTTTGGACTGTGGGAGGAAACAGGAGAACCCGGAGGAAACCCACGGGAGAACACGGGGAGAACATGGAAACTTCACCCAGATGTAGATTCGAACCGGAAATCCCTAGTGCTGAGAGGAGAACATGCCAACCACTAAGCCACCGTGCCGCCCTCGAAAGATAATAACTGACTTAAAAAAGGGGAACATTGCTTAAGTTATGTATTATACGAAATGTTCGTATAATACGTACATATGAAGAAACTCAGTTATTTTGGGGTTCATGACGTAGGTGAACTTTGTAATTAAAGAGGCTCACCTGCAGGTCCAGCACATCGCCTCTGTGTTCACACTCACACACCAGCTGCGGGTCGCCTTCGAATTCCTCCTCTTTGCTGTAGCCTCCATTCTCCCCCACACTCCAAACAGAGACCTTGTTCGCCTAGAACCGACACAGGATTAAAAATAAACCCCCATATTGATGAAATAGGATTGGGCATAGACAGCTGTCAGTGAAGACCATTTGCACTATTCACCTCATTGTCCCACGACCCGGTGGCAAAGAACTCGGGCTGCTCCAGGGCAGCTGCCAGCACAGGTCTCCATCGTGTTTTACTGATCTTCTGTGAAATATATTTCGCGTTCGCTGTCCATTGAACACGCTCCATGTTAACCAGTTCACTCGTGTGCTTTGAACTGCGTCTGGTTTCTTCACTCTTTTTCCCGCCTGTATTCTGACAGACCCCGCCTCCTGAAATTGAACCAGCCGCCTGAAGAGTGAAACAGACCAATCAGAGCTAAAGAAAGGAGACATGCTGTCCAATCACCAGCCAGAGACGGGGTTCGGTCTAAAACGGGTAGGTTTTTTTTATAAAAACCGCTTAGTGCTGCGCCAAGTTTCCTCCATCCCGCCACTACTACGGTGGCTGGACTGGGACATGTATTATATGCTTTTTACAGAGAAATAGAAAAATTAAAATAGAAGGATAAACAATCATAAACACAATTTAGTGTCCTTAAAGATAATTGAAGTTGCATAGAATAAGACTTGGTAATGTGTAATACACATCTGATAATCACACTTATTTTTACATTTATACGTTTTACGTATATAAATAAAAAAATACTTTTAAAATTACTTAAAATCTTTTTCAAAAATAATAAAAAATTAAGTTTCTCAAATAATCTCGACAAAAAAGAGAGTATATAATTAATATTTGCTATTTAATGAACATTGATCCTAATTTGGGGCGGCATGGTGGCTTAGTGGTTAGCACATCTCAGCACTAGGGATTCTTGGTTCGAATCCCCATCTGGGTGGAGTTTCCATGTTCTCCCCGTGGGTTTCCTCCGGGTTCTCCGGTTTCCTCCCACAGTCCAAAAACATGGATCAAGTCAATTGAGTTCTCCAAATTGCCCCATAAAGAGTGTGTGTGTGTGTGTGTGTGTGTGTGTGTGTGTGTGTGAGTGATTGTCTGCCCAGCGATGGATTGGCGCACTGTCCTGGGTCTATCTGCCCAGCGCCCGAAACATTCTCCCCTGGATGGGCATGGGGAACCCCACCGCGACCCTAATAGAGGACAAAGCGGGAGATAATGAATGAATGAATGAATGAATTATCCTAATTTGCTCGAGAAAATGCGATATTATATTTAATAATAAATTAATACTTACTTACTATTTTTAACAAAACACGTTTTTTTTTTAAAAGCCACATAAATCAATTACAGTCCCAACGTGTACATCACACCCTGGACATCACCTCTTTCAGTATCTTACCCTCAGGCCGGCGGTTCAGTCAGTTGAGGATTAAGACCTCCAGATTTAGGATAAGCTTTTTTCCACACGCCATCACAGTAATGAACAGCTAAACATTAAAACACTACTTCTGAACTCATTCCCAAAACTCTCACTATTTAACTATCCATTACAGTATTGCACTAGCACTTTATTAAATATAATCTGCAAATTGCTCAACCCTCAATGTTTACAGGTGTGTCTGTGTGTGTGTGTGTGCGTGTGTGTGTATGAGGAATGCTAGTTTGGGTATGTCTGTCACTTATTGTGCACTGTGAGCTATTGCAACCAAATACAAATTCATTGTATGTGTGAACATACTGGGCCAATAAAGTCTGATTCTGATGTAATAACTACATTACCCATAAACCTAAGCCCACCAATCAGAAGACCGCGTGAACCATCAACATTGCCAACAACCACAACGCCCTCGCACGCCGCCTGCCGGAAACGAGCGGGAGTGACGCTTTCAGTCTTTGCAAGGGATTTGCACAAAACAATTTTCCCCCCTTTGCGTTTTGGGATCGGATGCCGGTGTCGTTGACGGAGATGAAAGCGCCGCTCGTTTCAAAGCGCTCGGCATAATGTCCAGTGACGTCGCTGCCGACTCGCTGTGGGAGGTGGTGAGCGTGCTGGGCAGGACGTTGTGCGCAGGCGCGGCTCTGACCGCCGCTCTCTACCTGATCCGCAGAGTGTGTGTGATAATGGCCTGGAAGTCGGGAGGAGCGAGCCAAGCGGAGCTCGTCAACAACCTTCGCAGTGAGTTTACAGACCGGCCGCCCGCTCGTCCGCGCCGTCCGACGCTTTAAAACCGCACCCTGCTGCAAATCCACCACTTATAAACACTACTTTACTTTGTGCCGGAGGCTTGACGTCACGGCTAGCTAGCAACCGAACGCCCAGATTTCTCAGGACGCAGCCACAACGAATTATTAGTTTAAAATAGAAAACGCGGCAGAATTAAAGCTCGTTACTGAACGTTAAACCCGCACAAAAACCTTCAAATCCAGCGCGGTGTGCCCGTTTTATATCGTTAAAATAGCTTCGTCTCACGTTGCATACTAACGTTCTAAAGAGACGGTCGAATTATTACATTACTAATGAAGGTTCTGCGTACTGTTTCGTTCAGCAGTATGCAATTGGGTCATGTGTACTATGTGCCTTTCGGTTTTTCTACCAATATTTATGTAATATGGTTTATGTAAAACAAGGTTTCATTTTAAACAGTTGGTATATACTTTGTTTATACCCAGAAACATTTTGTCACGATTGTATGATAACATTATGTATGTTTATTATTTAGTATGGTTATTGCCAAGAACGTCACATGTGCATTAGGATAAAGCCGCAATCCTATGTTCTATTTTTGATCATATTGAAAATAAACATGTCCAAATCACTATATATATATATATATATATATATATATATATATATATATATATATATATATATATATATATATTTAGTTGTACTTGACAATCTTTAACTGCTTTTTATTTATCTGCCGTTTCTCGTTGTGTGGGACAGCAAAGTGGGCGTGGGCGCTTTGACAGCTCGTCACTAATTTAAAAATTGGGTAGAATATTTAGAAATGCACTAATAATTATATGGTGCACATCAGATTAGTACCTCTATAATCTTATGAGGTATAATATTCTGCGGCGCAGGAGTCATTGCAGAGTTAAGAGTCTACCAGCCAGAGTCATTTGCATGTAATTAATAGGCCTGTATTTGCTGAAACTCCAGGTATTAAACAGCAACTTTACATATTGCGTGGTTTCTGATTCATTATCTTATGCTTACTATGTGTGTGTATGGGGGGGTGTGCTTGTGGTTCCCCATACCCATCTAGTGGAGAACATTTCGGGTGCTGGACAGATTCACTCTGGACAGGGTGCCAACCCATCACTGGGCACACATTCACTCGCACACACAAACGCACTCAATATGGGGCAATTTAGAGCATTTGACCTTCATAAGCACTCACATGAAGCTGCCTACACAATGACTGCTATCTGGTTACTCGTCATTGTTGGTTTGCAATGATTCTCAGTCCAGCAGTGTCAATAAGATGACCGAGGTGACTGATTCACTTATTAACGCAACACAATAATAACTCTACTTCTGTCACCAAGACACATTAATACCTCCACTTCTGTCATTGTTGAGAGAATAATAGAATAATGAGAATAATGTACCACCCAAATACCACTGGATCTGTGAGTTTCCTGTCCAAATAGATGCTATTCTATATAAAGGATACCCTTAATAGTCACTTAACTAACCACAAAGCTATTGAAGTGTCTAGTTTTGCCAGCATAATATAGTCACATTATTATATTTTCACTAACTGCTCTATACAGAGGTAAATTTTATACTTTTAAATAATGTGTTGTCTAGGTCTTTTCTCAATAATTTTCTTGTGTTTAATGTTGCCATTTGACACTCGTGTAACTTGCATGCCTGCTTGGTGTGAAAGCATCTTGGCTCTCGTCGTGGTTCTGGACCTCCACACTAGGCTTATTTAATATGTAGTTAATCACGACGCTGACTCCATGGTTCATTTGAAACCTGGGTTTATGAGGAATCATCAGAATGCAGAGCTCGATCATGTTACAGGAGTTGCATTTGGGATGGCAGTCCAGACCAGACTCAAACACCGAGCTGAATACAGACCAGCACTAAGTGCATAAGAGCAACTGTTTTAAACCCAGCTGTCAGCCTGGACTAAGTTTTTTTTTTTTTTGTTTCTCTGCAGAGAATGGCATCATTAAGTCAGAGCGTGTGTATGAAGTCATGCTGGCAACAGACCGGAACCATTTCTCTAGATGTAACCCGTATATGGATTCTCCACAATCAATAGGTATGTAGATTAAAATCCTTATCAATGAAGAGAAGAATATGCTGCAAGATCATACTACACTCAGTGTTATGAATAAATGAACTCTTGTGCTGTAATCTAAATATAAATATTGGAATATTGGGGAAATATATATATTACACCAACAGGAGCTTTTTATGATATCACTTCTGTGAGTGGGGTTTTGGAGTGTGTCATCCAGAACATTTGTTGATGATTGGTGGGGGATAGGTCAGGAAACAAACAAATTCTTACACACCAAACTCTGTGCCTTTGTTGACTGGTGCACACCTTCCTAAACAGTTTTTACAAAGTCAAAAGCACCGTGCCTGATTAGAGGCTTCATTTTATTTCTACGTGGAAGTGGGACTGAATCAAACCTCTCAATTCAGCAAATTAGAATTGTTTTTTGATGGTTTTGTCCATTTAGTATACTTTGTAGACTTGATGTGGAGAAAGACATCGCTTTGATTTCTAACATTGTTGTTTATTGCAACCTCCACAGGTTACCAGGCAACCATCAGTGCACCACACATGGTATGTCCCATGTTAAGAACTTTATTACGAGTTGATCAAATGCTTCATAATTATACAGTACTGAATGCAGTGATTTAGAGGCATGTACTGATCATTTTGTCTGAATAGCAATTATGTGAAAGGTATATTTTTTTAATAGTGTGTGTGTGTGTTAGCATGCTTATGCACTGGAGCTGTTACATGATCAGCTCTACGAAGGTGCCAAAGCTCTGGATGTGGGATCAGGCAGCGGGATCCTGTCGGCCTGTTTTGCCAGAATGGTGAGTCACATATCGATGTGTCAGATTGTGCAGCGTCACATTTCTGTTGCGTCTTTATTGCAGCTGTGGCTGCATAATTATAGTAACTTAGTTCAGATAACACAGTCCAATGATTGTCTCGAAAGTGTAAAACATGGTGCCTGGGTGAAAGGAGTGTGTGGATTTGTGGTTCAGCGCGTGTTTGTGTTGTAGGTCGGCTCGAAGGGAAAAGTCATTGGGATCGATCACATTAAGGAACTGGTGGATGATTCAATCAACAATGTTAAGAAAGACGATCCCACTTTGATCTCTTCAGGACGGATCAAGCTTCTCGGTAATGTTTACGGCTTGGCTTGACACCTGACTTATTTTATATTTAATAATTATTTTTTTATTTTCCTCCCCAAGTTTCCCACTCCTGCTTGCATTTGCTCGTATTGTGTTAATATTCTTACTTTGAAAAGCTATTGTTATCTGGAGCCTTACAAGTGATGTATGATGTAATTTTATAATTTTATTGCATTGTTAGCAGTCATTTTAATTACTGAGGGCTGAATAAATTACAAAAGCTAATACAATTCATGCAAAAAGGATTAGATGCACAGACTGAATTAATGCACTGCTGAATTTATTGGTTAGAAGGCGTGTCCCAGTTCTTTTGTCCATAAGGTTTATTTATTACGAGACATTTGTGAGACACTGATTATTACCTTTTTTTCATAATTGTATGACAGATTTTAAACCTTTTTGCCTAATAACAAAAAAAAACAGCTTATGTAAATCATTATGTCCTTAGTTTTAATGGGGTCATTTAAATAACTGTTGGCTGCACCATCTTGTTTCCATTTCACATCTATTTGTAAAGGACATTATATTAAGAAATGGTCTCGGTGTCAGTAGGACATTTGTGTTGTTGAAGTCGATGAGTCTGCAGTCATAGCAGCAGGACTGGCATTTCTTCAGCCTCCTGGCCATCTGTTCAGAGATGTATTTTTATTATATTTTATGGGTTTGCAGTTGGAGACGGCAGGCTGGGCCATCCGGAAGAAGCCCCCTATGATGCCATACATGTAGGAGCTGCAGCTCCCTCTGTCCCACAGGCTGTAAGTTCTACACTCATTTCTGCACCCACTGGTTCATTCATCCGGTGAACACGATGAGCTGCTTAGTACCTCTACATGGAATATATATATATATATATACATATATATATATATATATATATATATATATATATATATATATATATATATATATATATATTGATCATAAAACGCTTACATTCCTAAATTGCTTTTCAATTCTAGTAAAATATTCTGCCATTTTTTTATTGCACAGTATTAACTAGTCCTTTAATGTTTACTACATTATGTTAGAACAGTATATAAATAGATGAATATTGTTCATGTCCTCTTCAGTTACTGGACCAGTTGAAGCCTGGCGGGCGTCTCATCTTGCCCGTCGGTCCGGCCGGAGGGAACCAGATGCTGGAACAGCATGATAAGCTCGAGGATGGCAGCACCAAAATGAAGCCTCTCATGGGGGTGATTTACGTGCCTTTAACAGACAAAGACAAGCAGTGGTCCAGGTGGAAGTGACTTCCTGTCCCTCTCTTCCCCTTCCCTCTCTCCCCCAGGGCACAGGTGAAACAGTGTGGTCCAGAGGCACACAAAGCTGCCTTTGCTGCTTGTTACCTTTTTTTATTTAAACCCCCCTCCCCCCATGCCATTAAGAACACCTGCACGGTTTTTCTTTAATCCCCATCTGCAGCATTATTGTCAACTAGAGAAGCAAAATAACACGTTTATTTTTTTTAGGGTTTTTGGTATTTTATACTTTACTTTTTTGATGGCTGGTGTGTTCGAGTGCGACTCACTGAATGCTTCGAAAGAAAAGCATGGTTCACACCTTGTTTGGGATTGAGGTGTTGAGAAATGCTATGTGGAAACTGAGACTTATTTAATTCGGACTAATAAAGTGTGTGTGTGTGTGTGTGTGTGTGAGAAACACAAATTGAGGTTCGGAACTAACCATGTTTGACACTTATTTCTCTTTTGCAGGGATGAACTTTAAAGGGATTTGGCAATATCGATCATCACACATACAAACATACACATACACACACATACAAAGCCTCTGTCTGGATTTAACGACTAACTACGGGATGGTAGACGCATGGCAGTGCAAACGCCACGCCGCTGCTCTGAACAGTCTGACGGCCGTGTGGCCCGAGAGCCCTCAGGACGGACGAGACAGACTGAGCGCTTTAAAAAAAAATGAAGAAAAAACAGCGAATGGGGCTTCTGTCATGACATTTTCATGCCTGCCGTTTTCTTTGGGTTTGTGAACTTTTTTTTTCTTTCTTTCTCATTTTGCAGGTGCACTATTTTTGTTATGATTACCACAGTATTGCAGTTGGTTCTTTTATTTTTTTCGTGCATTTCAGCTGGTTTGGAGCTGAGTGTTATGGCTGTTGTTCTCATGGACTATGGAAATGACTCGGATGTGCACTGTACATGCACACCACTAATATTTAAAGCTTCGAGGCTGCAGCCTTAAAGGGGTGAATCATGGCACAACTCTCGTACTAAGTTAGGCTTTCGAGCTTGGATTGGCGGTGATAAGAACTTTAGGTTTACTTGTCAGCCCTGATTTATGGATGTAAAATGTTTCTTGCTTCGAAAACCGAAATGTAAAAGGGTTAACCATGTGGTGGCTTGTTTTGGGCTGGACTTTGGTCATTGGCGACGGTGAAGTGGAGATGCGAGCGGTTCATGAGCGCACATTTTATTGGCCTTGATTTAGGACTGCGATATTGCCAAGACGATGAGGAATAGAAGATGGGAGGCGGCAGGTCACACTGTGAACTTGTAAAGTGTCGGGTAAACACTAGACTGCGTCCATTTCATCGAGTATAGTTCTGAGTGAAGTCATGATACCTCCACCATCATCTTCAGCTGTCTGTTATTAGTCTGCATGTTTACACAAAACAAAAATGTAGTGTATTAGGGCTGGGCGAGGAATGAGTATCGTGGCTCAATAACAAAGTCTGTATTAATTTAACTGTAATTCAAACACCGTCAATTCTTGAAAGGTACAATAGTCACGACCTGTGTGAGCTTTGCTGGTAATGTGGCAAATTCACTTAACCCTCTAGTTCACGCCACTTATGCATTTACCGATACTATTGAAGCCAAACCATGAAAACTTGTCTCTTGTGAGCTTGTGCATCATCTGCACTTTGTTACAAACTTGTGTAAGAATTTTCAATCACAAGGTGATGATGACGATAATGGATCATTTTGGGCAAGAAGGGCGTTATTAATGTTAAATTAAATAATGTTAAGGTTAAATTAAATAAAGGCATTTATTTTGCAATAATTCCATGACTATTTTATTCTGTCCATTACAGGGGGTAGAAACACAAATTTTTTATTTCTATCGGAAATTGTGCAGGTGAAGCATCCATCTAATAGCAGACGAATTTAGAGATAACAGACCGCTGAATGTAAGTGTGCAATCAGAATTGTGCATTCTGCAAACCTGTTCCTACAGTTAAAACAGAACTGTGGGAGGAAAGTATTCTACAAACAAATTTGTTTTTAATTTTTTGAGATTAAATGATCCGTCCTATCGCCCAGTCCTCATCAACGCGACGTGATCCGAACTAACAGCTCTGCGACAAGGGTTTGTGTGGTTAACCCCGTTTCACATCTCTTTAAAACGAGTGGCCGATCCGAATCGTGGAAGAAAAGTTTGGGTTCGACTGATGCTTCGGTTTCCGTCGTACAGCTCCGCAGCTTCAGCCTCAGCTGTAGTTTAACCATCGCTGATGAACACCCACCTGGCAGCATGCTATGGCCGGTTCTCACCGCGCGCAGTGCGACGGGCTTTCAGCTGAACATCTGTAACACACTTGTGCTTCTACACAGGCCTAGGCCCGTGTCCCCCTCTGCTGCCGTCGTTTTTCGGCCGTCGCCCATCATCCTGATCCTCCACCCGGCTGGTGTTCTGGCTGCATTCACACAAACGTGGCTTTGTACAAATAAAACCCGACGCAAACTCCTTCAGGCTCCTGCCCTTTTTGTTATGGTCCTTTTAAATGTTGAAAAAGCACTGGAGTTATATACCCGATGTTTGTACAAATTATATATTTATTTCTTCCATGAATTCTGTAGCCACCTCTATGTGTAATATTTTTTCCTCAGAACTCCCAATGTTGACGGTTTCTCGAGTCATCCACATGCCTTTCTCTGTCTATCTCAGATGCTGCAGCGTGTTCAGTTAATGTTCCTCGTTTACTGATAAGAAAGTGCTTTTTCATAATTACAAAGTAAGGAAGAACTGTAGATTAGAATTACATTAGAATGTGATATAAAGCTGTCCTTCTGAATTCCACATGACTTTTACATCCATACACATCAGAATGCAGTAACTGATATCAGACTGGAACTAAATGTGCTGCTGTGGCAGAGGTTTTAGGTTTTTAATAATTACTATAAAAACAGAAATTTAATTTTCTGTGTTTTGTTATTTGGGTGAACATTTGTAAAGCTTTCTTACATGTTCCTGTACCACACAAGTGACAACTAGTTTATTCTAATCTGCATGTTTACTAACTAAATAATCAGTAATCACTATAATATTAAATATAGATTAGTTGTATAAATATTTAAAACCTCACTAATATTCAGCCGAGGATAATGTGAAATGAAGAGCCACTTGTGAGTCGACTCCTCTTGTTTATTTATTTATTTTTTTATTTCATTGGACAGACTAACATACAATTGATATTTATAATACAAATTTTTAGTATTTATTATCATACTGAACATTTTCACAAACAACAAACTTCACACAGTCTTAATTTTGACAGATTCTGACAGTGGTTAGCATGTCTGATCTGGGTGGCGTTTCCATGTTTTCTCCGGTTTCCTCCCACAGTCCAAAAACATGGATTCAAGGTAAATTGGCTGCTCTCAATTGCCCCTATATAGTCTTTGTGTGTAGCCAGTGATCAATGGTGGCCGGTCCTGGGTGTATTTGCCCAGCACCTTTCTCCCCTGTTTGGGATGGGTGACCACCCCATGAACCTAATAGATGATTAAGCAAAAGATGATAAATTGATAAATAACATTCATTAACCTCCCTGAACTTTAGTTAAACTAAGCAAATATTTATTGTATTAATGTAACAAAACCAGAACATGAATGGAAACTAATTTAGCCTTTGCTCATTTGTTTACTTTTCACAGACACATCCTTCACAAATATCGTAAAAAATAAAATCTATTTCTGGAGAATCTTGTTTCCTGAAGAGCTTTGGGTTATCACACAAATCACAATAAAACAAAACTAGAGTTAATGAAGTACATAAAATATAGATGTATTTAACTGGAGTGAAATATGGACTGTATGCTTCTTTATATACACAGATGACCATGATGTGTGCAAACGCGATGCAACAGTTATACACTTACCAACATTTTTTGTAGGTTAACCCCTTTATTTCTACTCTTACTGTCAATTATATCCATCCCACATACTGTATGGATGACCGTTGTAGTTCTACAATCACAAACTGTAGTCCATCTTGATTTGCGTAACGGATATTATTTAGGTGGTGGACTAGACAAACACCTGAGTGACACTTCTGGACTGAAGATAAACCATGAACTAACCACAAATACACCAGTATTTCTGTTGACACAACAATAACACACCACCACCACCTCTGAGGTGGTCCTGACGTTTGGATAATGTATGAAGAAATAGACTACAGCATGTGACTATAAAACTACAGATTGCATCCAAATGGTAGGTGGTTGGAATAATATGTAGAATTAGTATAAAACAGAGTGTAAGTAATAAAGTGCGACTGTGTGTGTATTGATACGCATATCTGCATTATTTCCGAACGCCACCTGAGATCCACCGGATGGATGCACGGTGCGCTACAAATACATGCCGTTGATGAGGTAGTCGGATTCCTCCGTGGTGAGCGGCCGAGCTTTCTTCGTCCGGTAGCGAACCGCACGCAGTCTGCACGTCACCATGAATAACAGCAGAGCGCTGATAATTACCCCCAGGACAAGAGCGAGGATTGCACCTGAACCCACGAAAACAAAATTATTATTGGATAATTTATTCAATGAATTTAAACATGGCCAGCACGGTGGCTTAGTGGTTAGCACGTTCTTCTCTCAGCGCTAGGGATTCCCGGTTCATATCCCCATCTGGGTGGAGTTTCCATGTTCTCCCCGTGTCTGCGTGGGTTTCCTCCGGGTTCTCCGGTTTCCTCCCACAGTCCAAAAACATGGATCAGGTTGATTGGGTTCTCCAAATTGCCCAATACAGAGTGTGTATGTGTGAGTGTCTGTGTATGTGAGTGTGTGCCCAGCGATAGATTGGCGCCCTGGATGGGCATGGGGAACCCCCCCCGCGACCCCAATATAGGATAAAGCGGAAGATAATGAATGAATGAATGAATAATGAATGAATGAATTTTAACACCTCTGTTTTAACTGGTCATGGAAGCTTAGAGGTTGCGACCAAAATATGAACACACATACACACCTGACTCTGCTGGTGGTTGTCCACCGAGTTCTGTATGGCCTTTAGTGTCTGGTTGAGCATTCTGGGAAATTGATACAAATTTCTGGGGATTGGATTCGGAGCTGGGAGGTCGGGCAGCTACACACACAATAAACAATACGTTATAAACGTTAGTATAGAAGTTAAATAAGAAACAGTGCAGGAATTCGGTGCAGGTCAGTATGCAGGTCCAGCACCTGTATTTGTGTGTGTGGTGGGAGGGGGTGCAGCGGTGGCTTGCCAATCCAACGGTGCTACGAAACAAAAGCACATATCAGATTCACATACAGTCTTTGATTTATTCCGGCTTTAAAAAACAGGAAAAAGTTTCTCACCGGGGTTCTGGATACACGCGTTCGTACAGTCAGCCCGCTGCAGAAAGTTGTTGTGGTTTCCTTTGCAGCCGCTGTAAAGAAAGTGCTTACACTCCCCAGACTGCGCATCGTAATACCAGCGTGGGAAGACACCTTTACACGGACCAACCACTGGAGGCATCTTGCATGGATCTACAATCAAAAAGCAGGGCTTCTTTATTTTGTTGACATTTTTTGTAGTTTATACAGTAAGGTCAAACGTTAGGACACGCCCCCTTCCTGCTCCATCCTCTATTTCCTCCACTCACCATATATATAGACTTTGTAGTTTTAAAATTACAGACAGTAGTCCATCTGTGTTCTTTATTTGTTAGTCCCCAGTTGGTTCTCTGAACTCTCTTGGTCAAGACAATCACAGAACAGGTATTATTTGGGTGCTGGATTGTTGATCGTCAGCTCTGCAGTGGCACTGATGCAGTGTAACTATTAACCAAAATAGTGTGTGTGTGTGTGTGTTTTCAGTGGTGATGCAGTGAAGCAGGAATGGTGGATGAAAGAGAACTAATGGATGTTAAACAGAGGTTCACAGTCTGGATGCTAAGGCTGTGTGTGAGCGCTGAGTTTCACAGGGCATCAGGTAACACGACACAAAGGAACGTTGTTCCAAAGCAATGCAGTTAGACACAAAGAACCCGAATCTTCGCTTAAAGTTAATTTCTGTACAATTAGAGGCTCCAAGCATTACAGTTTATTAATTCATTCATTCATTATCTCCCGCTTATCCTCTATTAGGGTCGCAGTGGGGTTCCCTATGCCCATCCAGGGGAGAACGTCTCGGGCGCTGGGCAGATAGACCCAGGACCGGGCGCCAATCCATCGCTGGGCACACACTCACTCACACAGACACACTCTAAATAGGGCAATTTTGAGGATTCAATAAACTTGATCCATGTTTTTGGACTGTGGGAGGAAACCGGAGAACCCGGAGGAAACCCACGCAGACACGGGGGAACATGGAAACTCCACCCAGATGGGGATTCGAACTGGGAATCCCTAGTGCTGAGAGGCGAACGTGCTAACCACTAAGCCACCGTGCCGCCTCAGTTTATTAATTAAGACACTGAATTTACTTGTTTCAATTATAATTCCAATGCTTCAGGCAATTTGAATGATTTAACAAATCAAATCATTAACCAAATGGTCTCCAGTCAACATTTGTTTTGGAATAGAGTCAGCTTACAGTTAAAACCACTTTATATTTAGCTGCTATTAATACAAAGGGCTTTGAGGGTCTGTAGTACCTGCATTCTACCACAGATGGCTCCAAACCTGCAGCATGATACAAAAAAGCTAGATTATTATTTCTGAGCTTCATGAAGAGTGCATCTGAGTGAGGCTTAGCCAAAGTCCTGACTGAATGCCTTTGTAAACAGAATGTTATTGTTTTTTAGATTTTTGAAGTGAGATGAATCTATAGAAATGATAATTATAAAATCACCTTGGTTGTTTGGAGGCTGTTTAGGTTGCACAGCGGCGTTGGTATCATGAGATTCTGCAGGGATCATGGCTCGGCCCTGGGCCTCTCGAGGTTCTCCGTTCTGGGCAGGTGCACTAGATGCATGAGTAACAGTTTTTTGCCCTGCACTGACTACAGAAGAAGAAGAAATTAATGTGAAGAGTCATTAATTAGTGTTTATGAATACTGTATATAATAATGAATCATTGCTGTCCAAAAAAACACATGCATTATTATTTCTAAATGTTTTGCATTATTTAAACTAACTGTGTATAGTTTAAAATATATTTTTTCATTAACAATGTAAAAAAAACACTTTGTTTACATTGGGGATGGTAGCTGAGGGGTTAGGGTGCATTAAGGAGGCTGCAGACTACAGGCCTTTTATAAAATTCTAATTCAAATAAATAAATAAAATACTATCCGATTTAAAAGACAGTTATATTATACCATGTTTGCACAATTATGACTTGTAGGTCTCTGAACTTTTGCACAATCCACTTTAATAAATTGTTTTTATTGTAATTTGTGATCTAAAATAAGAATAAATGTATACTGTTGTTAAATATTCAATTAATTAGTACTATCTGCACTTACTGTCACTGCAGAAGTCCTCGTCTGAACGATCGGGGCAGTGCTGCTTCCCATCGCACGCGTAGCTGATGTCAATGCAGCATCCGTCGTCACACATGAACTGGTACTGGGAGCAATGATGAGTGCACACTGTAAAGAAAATACAGAGCTCCTTTAATGTAGTCAGACGTTTACAATTATAAAAACTTCTTCACAGCATTATGTTTGATTTTAAAGATGATAAACTGAAAGTCTGTGTGAATATTTTGGTGAAAAAGGCCGTTATTTACCTTCAGCGAGGTGTTCAGGTGGCAGCACTGTGACCGAGACGTTGTCTGAGCTCCGCTGCCCAATGGTGTCTGTGACTGTCATCTGGAACGTGTAGGTACCCTCTCTGAGTCCACTTAACTTCAGAAGACCTGGATGAGTGACCTGGGAGACAGAACAGCATCTAAACATCTCAGCTGATAACAAAACGGTGGGACTTGAGGAGAACATACCAACTATTAAACATAGTAAATAGAAATAAAGATGTAACCCAGATTTCAGGAACTCTGTTCCTTTGACACTACCCACTGCCGTTTACCTTCATGTTGACGGATGAATCTCCTTTAACAAGAGCCCATTCGTAACGCGTGACGCCATGATCATCTATACTATCCCGGCCGTCCAGTATTGCCCAGTCTGTAGGTAGTTGGACTATCACATCCTGTCCAGCGTCACTGCGCGGGGGCTCATCCAGCTCTGAAAACCACCACACAACGGCATCACATCTTCAATAATGTACCTTCCTGATGCATGACTGATGGCAAAACGTACACACATGACCTGAAACATCTGTATGTCTTTTTATAATCATGGCTGCTGATATGGAGTACACGCAAATGTATGTCTATTGCAGAGTTTATTCCTATAGGTGGGATTTTAGAAAAAGTGCATTTGGAAATGCGTTTATTTATTTAATTTCTAGAATATCCTCATTTGGGTTGTGTCAACGCCCGCAAGGTTTAGGATGAGGAAAGACTATGGATTGTGATTGTGATTTTCTGTTATGTGAAAGTAATTAAATGTATATAAATATATTATGGCGGCACGGTGGCTTAGTGGTTAGCACGTTCGCCTCTCAGCGCTAGGGATTCCTGGTTCGAATCCCCATCTGGGTGGAGTTTCCATGTTCTCCCCGTGTCTGCGTGGGTTTCCTCCGGGTTCTCCGGTTTCCTCCCACAGTCCAAAAACATGGAACAAGTTAATTGAATTCTCAAAATTGCCCCATATAGAGTGTGTCTGTGTGAGTGAGTGTGTGCCCAGCGATGGATTGGCGC